>PISX010009324.1:0-19628 GCA_004024625.1 Mellivora capensis
TATAAGAAAGCCACTGATTTCTGTACATTGACTTTGTATCCTGCCACATTACTGAATTGCTGTATGAGTTCTAGTAGTTTGGGGGTGGAGTCTTTTGGGTTTTCCATATAAAGTATCATGTCATCTGCGAAGAGAGAGAGTTTGACTTCTTCCTTGCCAATTTGGATACCTTTTATTTCTCTTTGTTGTCTGATTGCTGCTGCTAGGACTTCTAATACTATGTTGAACAAGAGTGGTGAGAGTGGGCATCCTTGTCGTGTTCCTGATCTCAATGGGAAGGCTGTGAGCTTCTTCCCATTGAGGATGATATTTGCTGTGGGTCTTTCAAAGATAGATTTTATGAAGTTCAGGAATGTTCCCTCTATCCCTATACTTTGAAGCATTTTAATCAGGAACGGATGCTGGATTTTGTCAAATGCTTTTTCTGCATCAATTGAGAGGATGATGGTCATTTAAGTTTGAATCCATTCTAAAAGCACTAAATTTTCACTATCCCCCCTTTAGATATATGGTATCATACTTTGCACTCTTTTATTCTATGAGTTTTTTTGACTAATTTTTATAGATATAGTTAATTTACTGCTTTTGTGCTTCCTACTTACTTACTGCTGCTTATGATCTTTCATTTCCACTCAAAGAATCCCCTTTAACATTTCTTCTAATGCTGCTTTATTGGTGATGGTTCCTTTAATCTTTAGCTTGGAAACTCTTTGTCTCCTTCTATTCTGAATGATAGCCTTCCTGGATAAAATATTCTTTTTTTTAACTTGTATTATTTGCCCCAGGGCTGTGGGTCTATGAATCATCAGGCTTACACATTTCACAGCACTCACCATAGCAAATACCCTCCCCAATATCCATAACCCAGCTTGATTGCAGGGTTTTTCCTCTCATTGCTTTGAATATTTTTATTTATTTATTTATTATTTTTTAAAGAATTTATTTATTTGACAGACAGAGACCACAAGTAGGCAGAGAGGCAGAGAGAGAGAGAGAGAGGAGGAGGAGAAGGAGGAAGCACGCTCCCCGCCGAGCAGAGAGCCTGATTCCGGACTTGATCCCAGGACCCTGAGATCATGACCTGAACCGAAGGCAGAGGCTTAACCCACTGAGCCACCCAGGCACCCTCTCATTGTTTTGAATATATCCTGCCACTCTGTTCTGGCCTGTAAAATCAGTTGCTGGCCTTATGGGGTTTCCCTTGTGTGTTTTCCTTTGTTGTTTTTTAAATTCTGTCTTTATTACTCTTTTTGCCATTTTAGTTAGTATGTGTTTTGGTGTGACCTTCAATGGGTTTATTTTGTTGAGACTTTTCTGTGCTTTCTGGATATGGATTTGTTTCCTTTCCCAGATTTGAGAAGTTTCCAGCTATTATTTCTACAAATACATTTTCTCCCCCCCCCCCTCTCTCTCTTCTCTTTCTGAGAAAGGGTTACAGTGTAAATGTTATTATGCTTGATGGTGTCACTGAGTTCCCTAAGTCTTTTCTCGTTTTAAATACTATTTTACCTTTATGTTGCACAGTTGATTGATTTCCATTACTTTATCTCCAGGTCAATGATCCATTCTTCTGCTTCCTCTAGTCTACATTTATTCCCTCTAGTGTATTTTTAATTTCAGTTGAGTTCATCTCTGATTGGTTCTTTTTTATATTTACTCTGTCTTTACCATGAGTCTCACTGAGACCCTCTACTTCTTTCTCAAGTTCAGTGAATATATTTCTGAATATTACTTTTTTTTTTTACAGAATTCTCATATTGCTCCTACCCACCCCCAATCCCCCACTATCTTTTTAAAAATCATTTTATCTTATTTTATTTTCATCATGTTAAATGTACTTTTTAATCCACATGCCCTATTTCATCCATTCCTCCACACTCCTCCCTTCTGGTAATCAATACCAGGATCCTGGGACCATGACCAAGCTGAAGGCAGACATTTAACTGGCTGAGCCACCCAGGCCTCCCTATTTTAGCCATTCTGACAGGTGTGAGGTGATATTTCATGATGGTTTTGCTTTGTATTTCCCTATTGATGAGAGATGTTGAGCATCTTTTTTTGTGTGTGTCCACTGACCATCTGTATGTCTTCTTTGGAGCAATGTCTATTCATGTCTAATGCTCATTTTTTAAATTACATTATATGTTTTGGGGGTATTGAGTTGTATCAGTTTTTTATATATTTTTGATACTAATTATTTATTCTATATATCATTTGCAGATATCTTGTCCCATTCAGTATTGTCTTTTTGTTTTGTTGGCAGTTTCCTTTACTATACAGAAACTTTTTGTTTTGATATAGTCCCAGTAGTTTACTTTTGCTTTTATTTTCCTTTCCTGAGTAGATATATCTAGAAAAATGTTGTATGATTGATGTCAGAGAAATTAGAGCCTATGCTGTCCTCTAGTATTTTTCTGGTTTCAAGTCTCACATGTAGTCAAGTCTTAAAGCCATTTCGAGTTTATTTTTGTTTCATTCTTTTGCATGTGGCTGTTCAGTTTTCCCAACACCATTTGTTGAAGAGAATTTTTCCATTGCATATTCATTCTTCTTTTGTCAAAGATTAGCCATATTATTGCGGATTTATTTCTGGTGTTTTTTTAATTTTATTTCATTGATCTGTATTATCTATGTGATCTATTGTCCATTTTTATGCCAGTCCCATACTGTTTTAGTTACTACCACTTTGTAATATAACTTGAAAACTGGAATTGTGATACCTCTAGTTTGTTTTCTTTTTCAAGATTGTTTTGGCTCTTTAGGGTCTTCTGTTGCTCCATACCAATTTTAAGATTATTTGTTTTAGCTCTGCAAAAAATTCTGTTGGTGTTTTGATAGAGGTTTCCTTAAATCTGTAGATTGCTTTGGGTAGTATAGACATTTCAGCAATATCTGTTCTTCCAACCTATGAGAATGAAATGGGTTTCCATTTCTTTGTGTCCTCTTGAATTTCTTTCATCAGTGTGTTATGGTTTTCAGAGTACAGATTTTTCCCCTCTTTGCTTAACTTCATTGTTTTTGGTATAGTTGTAAATGGGATTGTTTTCTTAATTTCACTTTTTGCTGTTTCATTACTAGTATATAGGAATGCAACATCTTTCTGTACATTGATTTTGTATCCAGAAACTGTACTGAATTCATTTTTTCTAGTAGTTTTTTTGGTGGAGTCTTCAGGATTTCCTATACATTTATTATTATGTCATCTGCAAATAGTGAGAGTTGTACTTGAATGCATTTTATTGAATGCATTTTATTTCTTTATGTTGTCTAATTGCTATGGCTAGGATTTCTAGTAGTATACTAAATAAAAGTAGTGAAAGCAGACATCCTTCCCTTATGCCTGACCTTAGTAGAAAAGCTGTCAGATTTTCATCATTGAGTATGATATTGGCTATGGGTTTTTAATATAAGGATTTCATTGTGTTGAGGTATGTTCCCTCTAGACCTACTTTCCAGACAGTTTTTATCATGAATGGATGTTGTACTTTATCAAATTCTTTTTCTGCATCTATTAAAATGATCCTGTTGTTTTTGTCCCCTTATTGATGTGACATATCATGTTGATTATTTTGTGAATATTGAACCATGTTTTTATCTCGGGAATAAATCCCACTTGATCATGGTGTATGATTTTTAAAAATATATTATTGAATTTAGTTTGCTAGCATTTTATTGAACTTTTACATCCATGTTTATCAGGGATATTGACCTATAGTTCTCTTTTTTAGTGACTTTTTTTCTAGCTTTGATAATCAGGGTAATGCTGGCATCATAGAATAAATTTGGAAGCTTTCCTTCTTTTTACATTTTTTTGTAATAGTTTGGAAATAGGTTTAATTCTCTAAATGTTCAGTAGAATTCACCTGTGAAGCTGTCTGGTCCTGGACTTTTGTTTCTTAAAATTTTTTGATTAATGATTCAATTTCATTGCTGGTTATTGGTATCTTCAAATTCTGTTTCTTCTTCCCTAAGTTTTGGTAGGTTATATGTTTTTAGGAATTTATCCATTTCTTATAAATGTCCAATTTGTTAGCATATAAGTTTTCATAATATTCTGTTACCGTAGTTTATATTTTTGTGGTTTTGGTAGTTATTTCTGCTCTTTTATTAGTGATTTTGTTTAGGTGGGTCCTCTCTCTCTCTCTTTTGATGACTCTTGCTAAAAGTTTGAACAGTGTTGTTGATTTTTTTCAAAGCCACAGCTCCTGGTTTCATTGATCTATTCTATTATTGATTTCATTTCTGTATGATTTATTTCTGATCTAATCTTTAATATTTCCTTCTTTCTGTTGAGTTCAGGTTTTATTTGCTTTTCTATTTGTAACTCCTCTGGGTATAAGGTTTTGTTGTTTATTTGAGACTTTTCTTACTTCTTGAAATAGACTTGTATTGCTATAAACGTTCCTCTTAGAACAACTTTTGCTGAATTCCAAAGATTTTAGACCAGTGTGTGTTAATTTTCATCTGTTCCCAGGTAATTTTTTATAATTTCTTTGATTTTTTTTTTACATGTTCCCAAAGGAGATTTTTTTTCATTTTATTTTAATTTATTTTATTTCCTTTCAGTGTTCCAGAATTCGTTGTTTATGCACCATACCCAGTGCTCCATGAAATACATGTCCTCCATAACACCCACCACCGGGCTCACCCAACACCCCACCCCCACCCCTCCAAAACCCTCAGTTTGTTTCTCAGAGTCCACAGTCTCTCATAGTTTGTCTCCCCCTCCAACTTCCCCCAGTTCACTTCTCCTCTCCTTCTCCCAATGTCCTCCATTTTATTCATTATGCTCCACAAGTAAGTGAAACTATGTGATAATTGACTGTCTCTGTTTAACTTATTTCACTCAGCATAATCTCTTCCAGTCCCATCCATGTTGATACAAAAGTTGGGTAGTCATCCTTTCTGATGGAGGCATAATACTCCATTGTATATATGGACTACATCTTCTTTATCCAGTCATCCATTGAAGGGCATCTTGGGTCTTTCCACAATTTGGTGACTGTGGCCATTGCTACTATGAACATTGGGGTACAGGTGGCCTTCTTTTCACTACATCAGTATCTTTAGTGTAAATACCCAATAGTGCAATTGCAGGATCATAGGGAAGCTCTATTTTAAATTTCTTAAGGAATCTCCACAGTTATCCAAAGTGGCTGCAGCGACTTGCATTCCCACCAACAGTGTAAGAGGGTTCCCCTTTCTCCACATCCTCTCCAACACTTGGTGTCTACTGTCTTGTTGATTTTGGTCATTCTGACTGGTGTAAGGTGGTATCTCAATGTGGTTTTGATTTGAATCTCCCTGAAGGCTAATGATGATAAACATTTTTTCATGTGTCTGTTAGCCATGTGTATGTCTTCTTTGGAGAAGTGTCTGTTCATGTCTTCTGCCCATTTTTTTACCTGATTATCTGTTTTGTGTGTGTTGAGTTTGAGGAGTTCTTTATAGATCTTGGATTAGTCTGTAGTGTCATTTGCGAATATCTTTTCCCATTCCATGGGTTGCCTCCTTGTTTTGTTGACTGTTTGCTTTGTCGTGCAGAAGCTTTTGATCTTGATGAAGTCCCAGAAGTTCATATTCGCTTTTGTTTCCTTTGCCTTTGGATATATGTCTTGATAGGAGTTGCTGTGGCCAATGTTGAAGCGGTTACTGCCTATGTTCTCCTCTAGGATTTTGATAGATTCCTGCCTCACGCTGAGGCCTTTTAGCCATTTAGACTTTATCTTTGTGTATGGTGTAAGAGAATGGTCAAGTTTCATTCTTCTACACATAGCTGTCCAATTTTCCCAGCACCATTTTTTGAAGAGACTGTCTTTTTTCCTCTGTATGTTTTTTTCCTGCTTTGTTGAAGATTATTTGACCATAGAGTTGAGGCTTCATATCTGGGCTCTCTACTCTGTTCCACTGGTCTATGTATCTGTTTTTGTTCCAGTACCATCGTGTCTTGGTGATTACAGCTTTGTAGTAAAGCTTGAAATCAGGTAACGTGATGCCACCAGTTTTTTTTTTTTCTTTTTCAACATTTCCTTAGCAATTTGGGGTCCTCTTTTGGTTCCATAAAAATTTTAGGATTGTTTGTTCCAGCTCTTTGAAAAATGCCAGTGGAATTTTTTTTTTAAGATTTTATTTATATATTTGACAGAGATCACAAGTAGGCAGAGAGGCAGGCATGGGGGGGGAGCAGACTCCCGCTGAGCAGAGAGCCCAATGCGGGGCTCGATCCGAGGACCTTGGGATCATGACCCGAACCAAAGACAGAGGCTTTAACCCACTGAGCCACCAAGGCGCCCTATAAATGCTGGTGGAGTTTTTATCGGGATGGCCTTGAAAGTATAAATGGTTCTGGGCAGTACAGACATTTTAATAATGTTTATTCTCCCAATCCATGAGCATGGAATGGTCTTCCATCTTTTTGTATCTTCTTCAGTTTCTTTCATGAGTGTTCTGTAGTTCCTCAAGTACAGATCCTTTACCACTTTGGTTAGATTTATTCCCAGGTATCTTATGGTTCTTGGTGCTATAGTAAGTGGAATTGATTCTCTCATTTCCCTTTCTATATTTTCATTTTTATTGTATAAGGAAGCAACTAATTTCTGTACATTGATTTTGTATCCTGCCACATTACTGAATTTCTGTATGAGTTCTAGTAGTTGGGGGTGGAGTCTTGGGGTTTTCCATATAAAGTCTCATGTCATCTGTGAAGAGAGAGCGTTTGACTTCTTCATTACCAATTTGAAAACCTTTTATTTCCTTTTGTTATATGATTGCTGTTGCTAGGACTTATAGTACTATGTTGAAGAAGATTTGCAAGAGTTGTCATTCTTGCTGTGTTCCTGATCTAAAATGGAAGGCTGTCAGCTTTTCCCCATTGGGGATTATACTCACTGTGTGTTTTTCATGGATAGATTTTATGAAGTTAAGGACTATTCTCTCTATCCCCATACTTTGAATCATTTTAATCAGGAACAGATGCTGTATCTTATCAAATGCTTTTTCTGCATCAATTGAGAGGACCAAGTGGTTCTTCTCTCTTCTCTTATTGATTTGTTCTATCACATTGATTGATTTGTAATGTTGAACCACCCTTGCATCCTATGGATAAATCCCACCTGGTCATGGTGGATAATCCTTTGAATGTACTGTTGGATCCTATTAGCTAGGATCATGTTGAGAATCTTAGCATCCATATTAATCAGGGATACTAGTCTAAAATTCTTTTTGGAGGGGTCTTTGCCTGGTTTGGGATCAGGGTAATGCTGGCTTCATAAAAAGAGACTGTAGGTTCTCCTTCTGTTTCTCTCTTTTGAAACAGCTGCAGGAGAATAGCTATTATTTCTTCTTTGAATGTTTGGTAGAATTCTCCAGGGAATCCATCAGGTCCTGGGCTCTTGTTTTTTGGGAGGTTTTGATCACTGCTTCAATCTTGTTACTAGATATTGGTCTATTCAGGTTGTTAATTTCTTCCTGATTCAGTTTGGGAAGTTTATAGGCTTCTAGGAATGTATCTATTTCATCTAGGTTGCTTAACTTATTGGCATATAATTGTTGATAATATTTCTGATGATTGTTTCTATTTCCTTGGTGTTAGTCTTGATCTCTCCCTTTTAATTCATAATTTTATTAATTTGGGTCCTCTCCCTTTTCTTTTGGATTAGGCCAATGGCTTATTGATCTTATTGATTCTTTCAAAAAAACAGCTTCTAGTTTTGTTGATGTGTTCTACTGTATCTCTAGTTTCTATCTCATTGATCTCTGCTCTAATCTTGATTATTTCCCTCCTTGTGTGTGAGGTTGGCTTAAATTGTTGTTGATTCTCCAGTTCTTTAAGGTGTAAAGAGAGCTGGTGTATTCTGGATTTTTCAATTTTTTTGAGGGAGGCCTGGATGGCTTGTGTATTCCCCCCCTTAGGACTGTCTTTGCTGTATCCCATAGGTTTGGGACCGAAGTGTCTTCATTTTCATGGGTTTCCATGAATTGTTTAAGTTTTTCTTTGATTTCCAGGTTGATCCAAACATTCTTAAGTGAGGTGGTCTTTAGCTTCCAAGTGTTTGAATTCCTTCTAAACTTTTTCTTGTGGTTGAGTTCCAGTTTCAAAGCATTGTTGTCTGAGAATATACAGGGAATAATATCAATCTTTTGGTATTTGTTGAGCCCTGAGGTGTGACCCAATATGTGTTCTATTCTGGAGAAAGTTCCATGTGCACTCAATAAGAATGAGTGCATATTATGTTGTTTTTGTGTGTATGTTCTTTATATATCTACGAGGTTCATCTGGACCAATATGTCATTCAATGCTCTTGTTTCCTTATTGATTTTCTGCTTGGATGGTCTATTACTGATAGTGGTGTGTTAAGATTCCCTGCTATTAATGTATACATATCAATATGATTCTTTATCTTGATTAACAATTGTCTTATGTAGTTGGCTGCTCCCATATTGGGGGCATAAATATTAACAACTGTTAGATCTTCTTGGTGCATAGGCCCTTTAAGAATGATGTAGTATCCTTCTTTATCTTTTTTTTTTTAATTTCTTTTCAGCGTAACAGAATTCATAGTTTTACACCACACCCAGTGCTCCATGTTTAAAGTCTTTAGTTTAAAATCTAATTCATCTGATATGAGAATTGCTACCTCAGCTTTCTTTTGAGGCCCATTGGCATGAAAGATGCTTCTCCATCCCTTCACTTTCAGTCTAGATGTATCCTTAAGTTCCAAATGGGTCTCTTGTAGAGAACATATGGACAGGTCCTGTTTTATCCAATCTCCAACCCTGTGCTTATGAGAGCACTTAGGCCATTCACATTGAGAGTAATTATTGAATGATAAGTTTTTATTGACAATCAAATGTCTCATGGTCTTTCTAGATTTGTTGATCTTGGGGGGTGATCTCTTCTGCCTCTAGTACACAAATGCTGGTTCCATTCCCCAGTTTGGGAAAAGTTTCATGGAGAATTTGTTCAACAATATCTTCTAGTGTTCTTTCTTTCTCCTACCCCTCAGGGATTCCAATAATTCTACCACTGGAATGTTTCATGGCATCATTTATTTCCCTAATTCTCTTTTCATGGATTCTAAGCTGTTTGTTCTAGGCCTCCTCCTGATCCTTTTTCTCTATGGCTTGTCCTCTAGATTAGTAATTCTATCTTCTGCCTGGTTTACCCTAGCTGTTAGAGAATTTAGATTAGATTGGATCCATTGATAGCAATTTTAACTTCTTCCCATGTGGCTTTCACTTCTGCCCTAAACAATTCTGTGTTGTCATTAATGGTTTTCTCCAACCTAGCCATTGCTTGGATAATTGTTACTCTGAATTCCCTTTCCACAATGCTGTTTATGTACATATCCAGTAGCTCTGATGGAGAGGGCACAGTCTCTGAATTTTTCCTCTGATGGGCATTCCTCCTCCTAGTCATTTTGGTTGAGAGGTGGTTGAGGGGATGTGTAGTTGAATATATCAACCGTGATCTAGGATAGGTACACCCTGGAATGCTTCTGACCAACTGGAAGTCACCACCAAAAAGAAAAAAAAATTAACAAAAGAGAGAGACAAAGAGAGGCACAGAAAGAGAGAGAGAGAGGGAGAGAGAGAAGACCCAGCCAGAATGGGCCCCAAAGATAAGATTAATCAGGTATACAAACAAAAATGGACAAACAAAAAGACTGAAAAAAGTAAATGACAAGAAAAAAAAAAAGCCAAAATGAACCCCAAGTATAAGATTTATATAATACCAGAACAGATTTATATAAAACCAGAAACAAATACACAGAAACACTGACAGAAGAAAAAATGGGAGGGTGGTTATAAATCCTCAATGTGTGTGAGGAAGAGTGTGTGAGGAAGGTTGTTTTGATTCTTCCTGGGTGTATCTTGATATCTTTGTTAAAGGACTCAACTTTCCAGAGATAATGGGAGTTTAAAACTGGTTTATATATAGAGGTAGTATTGATTATGGAAAGAGGATTACCTTGAAGCTTATATCTCTATACATATTTAAAAAATAGAAAAGCAAAAGAAAACCACAGGTATATGTATGAAAAAAGTTCACGTTAAAAGGTTATTATGAAATTTGTTGTATTGAACCTCTCTTTGTAATGGTAACTAGGTTAAAAAATTAAACAGAACAAGAATAGTGAGAACGAATTAAAAATAAAAGTTGTATCTATGAAATATACAGGTTTTAGGGCAATACCGGGAGCTTAATATCTTGTTTTCCCCTGATTGGGGTGTTACAGTTTTATGGGGACCCTGTGGTGGTTGTCCTCTCCTTCTTTTGGCTGGCTTTCTGGGGGAGGAGCCTGACAGGTTTTTCAGTCAGTCTTATTTGGGTTGTGTCCTGCTGCTTCCTATCAAGGGGCTGGGCTCTGTGGAAACTAGTTTTTCAGGTTTTGTTCTCTGGAGGTTTTTGTTATTTGGCAGCTTTTTGTGGCTTTTTGGAGGTTTAGTGGAAAGCAAACTGCACCCAGATCTCCATCTCAGAGAGAAGCCTCAGTCTGTTCCCCTGTGGGTGGTCCAGAACACACAGACTCTTCCTGTGTAAATTCCACTGGACCATGCAACCTCCACAGGCAGTACATGTCCCCAGCCACCATCTTAGGGGTCACCAAAAGCACCTACTTGTCTCTGCACCCCTGTGCCACTAAAACCATGAGCAATATTGGTCCAGGGAGCCTGCTTCCAGTGATTGCCTTTGCCAGGACTGCTGTCTGGGGTCAGACCACCCTAGAGATCCCAACCAGAGATAGCGCACTGAGATTTTCAACCCCAGGCTGGAAGTGTTCAGACTCTTGGCTGGTCCTAGAGACCACTGGCTAGTGCCCCCATGGAGCACTCTCAGGCGAAGGTGGGGAGGGCAGTTCAGACTCCAGTCACAGTGCGCATGCAGAGAGCAAAAGTCTGTGGTTCTAGAGAGCACTGACTGGAGCACACATCAGTGTCCCTCATACACGCTGGCAGGAGTGCACCTAGCCTAGAGCTGGTGCAAGCAGCAGAAAGCCAGGGACTTATGGACCATGGCCTGAAAGCTTTGCCACAGTCTCTGGCATTAGTGGTCACCAGCAGTGGCCATGGGTCCTGGGTCCATGGGTTTAGGGCCATGTGGTGACCGCCTGATTCCACAGTTGTCCCTTAAGATCTTTTGCTCTTTTTGACTGCTTTTAACCAGACTCCAAGTTAATGCTGATTCCCAATCACAGGGCACTCTCGTATTGGGGTATTATTTTCCAATGGTTTGCTTCTGGTGGCTCCCTCCCCCTTCTGTTTATCCTCCAATATCAGTCCAATTCCCACTCTGCTTTACCTGTCCACTGGAGTCTTCTACCCCCATAGAGATCCAGAAGTGTATAATCCTACATCTCAGGCTGATTTCAAGGGTGTTCAGAGTGTTCTGGTAGATAATTAGCTCACTTTAGGGGACCGGTTGAAACAGGGTCTCCTACTTCTCTGCCATCTTGACCCAGGCTCTGATTTTTTTTTTTAATTGATCAGTTCATTGTTTAGTTCAACCTATGTGTTTTTGTGCTCTTCCCAGATTTTTTTCTTGTGATCAGTTTGTAGTTTCATAGCATTTTGATCCAAAAATATGCATGGTATGACTGACTTTTCTGAAACTTGTTTTGTGTAATCTGTTCTGGAGAATGTTCTGTATGCACTTGAAAAGAATGTGTATTCTTTTGTTTTTTAGAATGAAATGTTCTGAATAGGTCTGTTAAATCCATCTGGTCCAGTGTGTCATTTAATGCCAGTGCTTCCTTTGTGATATTTTGTTTGGATGATCTATCTATTGATGTAAATGGGGTGTTAAAGTCCCTTACTATTACTGTATTTCTGTCAGTTCCTTTATGTTTGTTATTAACTGTTTTATGTACATGGGTGCCCCTATGTTGGCAGTGTACATATTTATAATTGTTATATCCTCTTGTTGAATTGTCCCCTTTATTATTATAAGTGTCCTTCTTTGTCTGTTATTGTCTTTGTTTTAAAGTCTATTTTGTCTGATATAAGTATTTCTACTCTGACTTTCTTTTGACATCCATTTGTATAATAAATGTTTCTCCAATCCCTCATTTTCAATCTCCAGGTGTGTTTTGGTCTGAAATGAGTCTCTTATAGGCAACATATAGATGGGTCTTTTTATCCATCTATCCTCCTGTTCTTTTGCTTGGAGCATTTAGTCCATTGTATTCAAAATAATTATTGGTAGATATGTATTTATTGCTGACTAATACTTTCAATTCTCTATTAGGCAAAATGCTTATCTCCATTTTGTTTAGCTCTCTTGCTGTGATTTTGTCCTGGTCTTTCATTTGGGACATATTCTTCTGTCTCCTCATTTTGTCCAACTCTTTATCTGGTTCTCTATGTGTTGGCAAGGTGAACTACATCTTTTTCTCTTACAAATAGTTCCCTTTTGTTCTCTTACAAATAGTGCCCAGTGTCCCCTATTCATCAGAACTTGTGCTTCATGGATTTTTCCTATGTCTGTGCATGCATGTTGTTGAGCCACATTTGCCTTCATTCCAATCATCTACAATGGCACTCTTTACCTATTGTGGGAAGGTTTTGGTTCCTGTGTTGTTAGTGGGCTAGTCTGCTGCTGCCTTGGGCTTGAGTTGGATCAGTGGGAAGCCATGTGAAGGCTGGAAAAGTTGAGTAGCACTGAGAAAGGGTCTGAGCTATGTGCCTTGTGCTCGCCTATGTGACTTCCCGCAGTAGACCAGTTAAGAACAAGGGCTTTGCGTAGACATTGATGTATGCAAAGGTCCTGCATAGGTCATGATGTAGTTGCATGAGTCATAAACCACATCTGCTATTTTTTACCCTATCCTTTAGAAGTATCAAGTAACTATCTATATGTCATGCATGATCGATAGCTGATAGCAATATGTTCCTTAGGTCTAAAGATCAATAGCAATGTGATGAGGACCAGCTGTAACAGTATTGAGTTGACTATGATTAATTACTTCTTTGTTCCTTTCTCTATCAGACACTATATAAACTCTGGTAGTTCCCTGAATAAAGTGACACTGTTTGGACAACCTCCTCTGTGTTCTTCCTGCCCCCATCTCTTTGCATCTTTTATTTAAATCATCCTCTTACCCTCCCAACCCTGATCATGTTGTCACACAGGCCGCGGCAGATCAGACCAAGTTCTTTCCATCAGAGCACCTTTTGCAGGGTGCTCTCTTTATATTTGCCCCTGTGGCTTTCATTAGTTGGTGGGGACTATGGTCAGACCAATTGTCTGCCCTTAGCCCACTAGTGGGGCAGCAATGGAGCTGGTGTGTGTCATTATCTCCCTTCTCCCTAGAGATGGAGTCAATTTGGTGTGGTGTTGGCACCTGTCAGTGCTGCTTAGACAATACCCTACTTGTGGCTCTCCTTTGGACTCCTATGAAAGTGGGTTGGAGGGGGCCTGTCTGTAGGAGATTTTAGAGGTAGGGTGAATTGTTAGCAAGCTAGATAAGTGTTCACATTAATTAATTAATTAATTCCCACAGGTGTCCATGTATCTAGGCTGGAGGGCCAGGGAGGTAAATAGCACTGTGTACCTCTTTTGTTTTTCAAGAAGTCTCCTAAATAGATCCTTTTTCCTCTGGAACATGTTCTGAGATTAGGGAAAGAATATCCTTCCTGTATACCCAAGTTTTTCCCATATATATTTGTTTTTCAAACTGCTACTTCTATCTCAGCAGGCTGTGTGTTATGCTCTCTCTTTAAGGGCAGAGACTCCATTTCCTACAGTTCTCCAGGCTTTTCCAGAGCTGAGACTGCTTTTTAAAATTCCAGGTGTTAAGCCCCAATAAGTACTCATGAAGTTAAGCCTCTCTGGTTTTCAAAATCAACTGTTATAAGGATTTTTCTTCCCACTATTGGCCTGTGTGTCTGGGGTACCTAGGGTGCCTAGTGTGGTATCTGGTTCTTTTCTCTGTGCTTCTGTTGTCCTGTTATACCAAGGAAAGTCTTGGGTTCCAGACTGTGTCTCTGTCCTTCCTATCCTTTTTGATATGTTTTTCTTCTCTAGTATTAGCTGTGGAGAATCTATTCTACCAGACTTTGAGTTATTTTTCTGGCTTACTTACACTTGTGGATATTATCTAGGTATACCTATGGGACGAGGTCAGCCTGGGGTCCTCCTACTCTACCATCTTACCCAAAAGTCTCAGCACTTTAATTTTGTTGGTCTTTGACTTCTCTGATTTTTTGTTTGAAGTCATATCTAAAAATTATTCTTCTCCAGCTGATTTAAGATATAAGGATATAGAAATGAAGCACTAAAAGAATATTGAAAATTACTTTACATGTAGTCTCATCAATATTTCAGATAAGTTTTTTATATATTTTTCATATATATCATATTTCAGTTAAGTGTTTATATATCCAATCTAATTCTAGATATACAATTCTCAGCAACATGTCCTACCTGGGAATGGAAGAGAATGGAGAAAAATAAATTATATTCATGGGTTTATAATAAACCAAAGGAAGCAAATAAATTAATAAATGCATTAGAAGGATACTGGTTCACAGTAATGATAATGAAAATAATTTAAGCAATTGCCATTATTAATCATTGTGGGCAATAAAATAATACAGATATATTAATGGGATAAAATGGGAAATAATCCTAATAAGTAGCAGTTGCTAATATTCACATTAATAAGTGACTATGAAACATAATTATTTTGGCTAAACATCTTGTACATTAATTTGTGAAGCAGCTTACATATTTAAAAAGAGGATTTAAAAAATAAAAAAACGGGAATAGAGAAAGGTAACAGTAGATTTTGTGGGAAGTAAAATAGTGGATAAAAATAAACTATTCCTATTTTAAAAAAACTATTCCTATTTTAGTAGAAATAGGGGTGTGTGTGTGATGTATACATAAACACAAAACATGAACAACTTGACTATATTCTTATAAAAATTAAGATAATTTTAGTTTTTTTTTCTTCATGTTCAGGAAGGAAGCAAATCTGAAAATAAATTGTAAAATAAACCCAAGAAGAAGATAGAAAAAATAAGCAGAAATCAGTGAAAGATAATATAGAAAGATAGAAAAAAAGTCAGTGAAACCAAAAGCTGTCTTTTCAAAAAATTAACAGTAAAATAAAAATATTTTTACTTAGGCTAATAAATATAAATTTTAGGAAATGACATAAATTATTGATTTTAGAATTGAAAGAGAGAGCATCAGTAGCATTCCTAAAAACACTAAAATGAGAATAAAGGAGTAATATATGATAGCTTATGACAGTAATGAACAAATTCCTTGAAAGTTATAAATCCTTCAAATTACCGTAAGAAAAAACCAGAAATCCTGAACATACCTATTTTGTTAAGGAAAGTTAATTCCATACTTAAAAATTTGTCTTATTTTTGAACTCTTACTATCTGAGATATAAAATAAAAAATTTAAGTTATATCTTCATTTTATTTATAGAAAAAGTGATATATCTTTTAAGCTATTATATATATTAAGTTCTTTCACTGTATGAACTTCCTTTGGCAAAAACCATATAATTAAAAATCAGATTAGGGACGCCTGGGTGGCTCAGTTGGTTAAGCCACTGCCTTCAGCTCAGGTCATGATCCCAGGGTCCTGGGATTGAGTCCCTCATTGGGCTCCTTTCTCAGCAGGAAGCCTGTTTCTCTCACTGCCTCTTCCTGCCTCTCTGCCTGCTTGTATGTACTCTATCTCTGGCAAATAAATAAAATCTTTTAAAAATAAATAAATAAATAAAGTCAGATTAAACCCTATTTGATTGAGTTAAAATATTTTTCATTAAAAATAAAACTGTTTCATTTAATAAATTAATATGATACCACATGTGAAAAGAAGTCAATATTGAAGAGGTTGTAGGCACATAATGATTAACTTCATTAATTTCAAGATTGCTTCTTGTTTTCTTCTGTCTCTTCACCTTATTTTTCTTGGTCTTAAGTTCATCTCAGTTTTTTGTTGTTGTTGTTTTGTTTTTTGTTTTTAATGATGTGGATTTTCTCATGCTATAAATTCCAGTGAAAAATCTGAAGGGCGAGTAACGTGATGTAGCATTTGGTGAGCTTTCAAGCTCTTTTTCATGAGCCATGAGAAAAATTCTAAGTTCCTTACTGGTAGGAGTGTGGTTTCCTGGTGAATTGTGTAGCTCAAGAACATGAATTGATTTGTTGCTCTAAGCCACTAACAGATTTCATGAGATTTTATTTTTATCCAGTCCACCCTCTCAAAGCCTCTGAAATTCAAAATAGACAGGTTACAGACTTTGTAAGCTTTTATTGGTTTATTTATTGTTTGTGAACTTGTAAATCTTTTGCTGTTCAGGTCTTTTGGGGAGATTCATTTTTTTAGGTAAATTTAATTGACTCATGACTCTCTTCAATGTGTCAAATATCATGATGGATTTCAAGTGTAATTCATTGATCATGACTGATTTATGTAGGTAATATGGTAATTTTTATTAATTAGGATATTTTTATTTCAACAAGAAAATATACCCAGCCACATTATTGGAAGGAAGGGAGGGAGGAAGGAAAGTGAGAAGGGAGGAAGGAAAGAAGGGAAAGGAGAAAAGAGAAAAAAGCAAAATGGAGGTATTTTACCAGTACTAGGGATATGAACTAGATTCAAATATATACATCTCATTAACTGGAAATTTGATCATTAGGCAAGTTGCTTAGTCTATAATCCTTGATTTTGCCTTTGTGGAAAAATGTTGAATTAAATCTATTCCACAAGACCTACCAATTTCAAAATATTGTGAATCCATGTGAAGGAAAGTAGATCACAATAAATTATTTTGGTAAGTGTGTCACATAAAAAGAAATAGATTCTGAGTGAATATTTGACTTATAGGAACTCAAGGGGATTGAAGAGTTGATCTTAGTTTTATTATCAAATTTCTTTACTGATCCCATTTTATGAGTGCTCATTAGGGACAAGGTAAGTAACATTATTATTTCAGTGTATCTCAGTTTGTAATTTCCTATAGTTTAAGTATATCACCAAAAGAAAAATAACTCCTTTAGACCCTGGGTGTTTACTTTTCCTTCTTTTTTTTTTTTTCATGAAAAGACCATAAAATTTCAGCTTGATTGATTTTTATCCTTAGAGAATACTACCGAATTAGATCACACTAAAAAAATTTTATTTGCACATACTACAAATTTATGTCATCCAACAATTAGTATATGGAACTCCATGAAAATCAGGAGGGGAATCAAGAATAACTAAAATATTCTGTAGAAAGAGCAGAACTTATCAGATGAAAAGAATAGTGAGGCTCTTTTGGCTGGTAGAGAAATAAATTATGATGCAGGTGACTGAGAATAAATTTGGCCAGTAAAACACCAGGTGTTAAGTAACTATAGTGTTTTCAAAGTTATTATGAAAATCTTGTCCTATTGAAAATCTTACCAAAGGTACTATGCTGACATATGCCATAAAATAATTCTAATTTCAGAATTATATTCACATAAACATTAAAAAAGTAGAGAATAAGCAAACATATCTTTTGATCTCTTGATCCACTCTTTTCCCCAAATGGAAACATAATTTAAGTGTTGTTCATAATGTTAGTCTGTTTTCTATAAATATATGTGAATATAGACATATGTAGCTTGATTTTGAAAAAGTGTGTATTTTAAATAGGATAGTACTAAATGTTATAAATGTGGGACATTTGCAATGGACACACATTTATATAAAAACACAGAAACTTTGAAAGTAGTAAATGGATGAGTAAACCATATGAAAACACTAGCCAAAATGATAAAAAGTATTAATAGAAAAATATACTTTAACAAGACAATGTTATCAGAGATCAAGAGAAATATGTCACAATGAAAAAAGGATTATTCAAAGGAACATAAGAGCCCTATATTTGCATGACCCTAAGACACCTTTTATAATAGACAAAACTTAAATTTAAAGAATCAAAAGAAGAAATAAATTGAAAATTGTGGTTGGAGGTTTTTAACACATTTTTTTTAATAAATTATAGAGCAAGCAAAAACAGTCAATAAGTATATAAAATTTTGAAAAATAACATTAATCCATTTGACATGACATATTTTTACAGACTACTACCACTTTTCTTGAATGAATATGGTGGCCCACATTCCAAAAACATACCATATTATAGAACACAAAGTAAGTGTCGAACACTTAAAAAAATCACCTTAAAATAAATAAAGGATTCTCTCTGAGTATAATGAAATTAGATGGAAAATCAGAAGCTTATCTGGAAATTTTTCAAAGTTTGAAAACTAATCAATATGGCTTCAAATAGCCTCTGGAACAAAGGGAATCAGAGTAAATATTAGAAAATATTGCAATGAAAATGCGACATCTCAAAAATGAGAAAAAGTGAACATCTGTGGCCTACCCTTCAATATCAAAGTGCTAGATGAATACAGCATAGAAAACTTAAAGATACTGGAAAGTAATTAAATTAGAAAGTAAGTTAAAAGGTAAGCAATTGAGTCAATGAAACCAACATAAGATCTACAATAGACGAATAAGCAAAGAATAGTCAAGAAATGATGACTGAAAATAAAATTTTATGAATATCCAAACTAGAAAAGGGACATCATTCAACATTAAAAGGGTAGCAAGAATATTTGAAAAAAATATGTAAATAAATTTGGGGACTAGGATGAGTGGAAATTCATTGATTTCCACAATATAAAGTAAAGGATAAACAAATATTAAGTAGTTATATATCTAATTAAAAAATTGAATTTCTAAAGTTTTCCTACCATAAAAATTCCAAAGGTAGTTAATGCTTCTGGTTATTTTCCCCAATATTTGGTAATCTTACAAACTTTTCCAATATATAGAAAATAAGGGAAAATACTTCTCAGGTCCTTTAATGAAAAACTAAGCCATTATTATTTACAGTTGACATAACTGGGGATATGCAAAAAGAATCTACCAACAATGAGAATCATGAATTATGAAATTTGCTAGATAAGTTATTAAATATAAATTTAATTATATTAGTTTACAGCAGTAATAAAAATTAGAGGACAGAGTTTTTACACATTAAATAGATAGAAATATATCTAAAAAGAAAAGTAGTTCTTTACAATAAAAATCACTACTGAGAGAAATCAAATTAGCCCTAAATCAATCAAAAGATACAACCTGATCATCATGGATTTGTAAATGGATTGAAATATTCAATATTGTTAGCATTTTATTTTTTCCCAAATGAGGCTATAAAGTAAAGAAATTTAATCAAAATTCCATCAGATTTTTGTTCAAATTGATGCAATTTTAAAAGTTAGATGAAAAATATTTAGGCACATTTTGTGAATACCAAAACTAGATGGTTTATTTACCTACCAAATAATGAGATTTTTATGTGAAATTGTTGAGATTTATATGGACAATTAAACAGGAGTTAAGATATATACCCATAGAAACGTAATTTATGAAAGATGCCATTTCAATTTGGTAGGGAAATAATTGCCTTTTCAACAAATGTTTCAAGGTCAATAATATATTTGTATGTAATAGATGCCAGTACCATGCTGTCTTGGTGACCACAGCTTTGTAGTAAAGCTTGAAATCAGGTAATGAGATGCCACTAGTTTTATTTTTGTTTTTCAATATTTCCTTC
>PISX010009324.1:19728-76568 GCA_004024625.1 Mellivora capensis
TTTGATGGGAATGGCATTAAAAGTATAGATTGCTCTAGGTAGTATAGACATTTTAACGATGTTTATTCTTCCGATCCAAGAACATGGGATGGTCTTCCATCTTTTTACGTCTTCTTCGATTTCTTTCATGAGTGTTCTGTAGTTCCTCGAGTACAGATCCTTTACCTCTTTGGTTAGGTTTATTCCCAGGTATCTTATGCAATAGAAAGGTTGATTAATATCTTGTATCATAAAAAATACACAAAAAAGATCATAAACCTAAATGTGAATGCTTAAATTATGAAACTTCTAAATGATAGAATATTTTCTAGACCTATAGGAGGGCAAAAATAACTTCATAAATCACAGGTTCTCTATAACAGAACAAATTGATAAATTATACTTAAGTAAATTAAGATGGTTTTTTAAAAATCTACATTAAAATTGAATTAGATTTGTTGTTGTTGTTAAAGATTTTATTTATTTACTTGGGAGGCAGAAAGAGTGAGAGAGAGAGAGAGAGAGAGAGCATGACTTGGGGAGAGGGACAGATAGGGAGAAGCCAACTCCCCACTAAGCAGAGAGCCCAATATGGGGCTCAATCTCGGGACTGTGGAACCATGATCTGGGCCAAAGGAGTACTTTTGAATTACTATACTGATAATTTCAATTTTAATTTCTTTTTCAGAATTGCAAAGCTCCTCACAATTGTTAAATTATTTGTATCTATTTATATGTTTTTATCGAATGGTAAAGTAGAATATGAGCAAACAGCAAATGTTCATTATACAGTTAAGGTACTCAAAGAGGCACATTATTATCTATTGCAAATTATTTTTCAATTTTAACATTTTGTCTTTCAAGAGGTGAAATCCTTACCTTTCACTACAGTGGGAAGGGGAAACAAATTAACAACAACAAAAAAGGCATTAAGGTGCATGTCATTTATCATGTGTTTACTCCACATTGTGCCTGTCAGGAAGATGCTTAAACAAGTAAGTAATTTCATCTGTTTAGTGAAGCAATAATATAATATTTGAATTTTCCAATAATACCATGGTAATTCTGTTATAGATCATCTATAAATTATAAGTAATCTATAAAATAATTATAAAGAACATGAGCCCTAGAGGTGATAATTTCTGATTTCAAATTCTGGCCCCACTAGTAACCAGAAATTTGATTTTTGGGTAAGTCATGTCTCTTAGCTTTTTCATCTGTAAGGTTATTGTGAAAATAAAAATGATTAATATCAGACACAGAAAAGCACTATATAAAATTTAGTCATGATTACTAGTATAATTATTATTATCATCTGTGCTGATAACACCATACTACCACTACTGCTAGTGTTAGTAATACTGAAGGTACTATCATTTGAATTTTCTCTGCAATAAAAACTCAACAGCCTCTTCTGATAGTCTTCGGTAAAATATAAATTTCAACTTCCTAATAATGAAGCCATTCTTAATGAACAACTGAAATCTTAGTGGGTTTTGGATGAGAAACAAAGCACTAGGATGTGGAAGCATTCATTATCTGCAGATCATCATGTGAAAACTTTTAAGCATGTGATTGAATTTTTACAGCAATTTGAAGTAATTATTTTTATTCATATTTTACAGATGCTGACACTGAGTTGTACTCTATAGATATCTGGCAGAGCCAACACGGCTTTTTGTGGAAAAAGGAACAAGTCAGCCTTTGGCCCACAATATTATAATTAAGCCATTCTTTAGGATTGACACAAAGTAGCCCCATGTCTTTATTTTTCTTATGTTATAGTGATACTAATTATCACATTATCTATTCAGAGAAGAGGTAGGACTATGGATAGAAATTTGCTCCAGAGATTGAGTGACCTAAGTTGCCAAAATCACAGGGCTTTTGTGAGGGTACAAGGAAATGTTTGTGGAAAAGTTTTTGAACTGTGAGAGTATATGTAACTGGAATACTCATATTGTGTAAGATTGTGATGTTTTGTCTTGTTTTGTTTTTTTACAAAATTAGAGTATTCTGTAGAATTTCTAAGAACTCAGTTTGGGAGTCACATATCCAAGCAGAAATGCAATTAATTTTTTTGATTTTCCTTTTTTGTAATATCATAATCCACACATGATTTCTCTTTTTTATAATACTATTTCCTATATGTTGTTTTGCTTATATTCCTTTAAAAAAATACACATAAACATTCAGTAATGGTCTTTGAGAATTTGCTTGCCTCTTGGAATTTGTATGTAGAGAGAATTCTAAGATTTTATTGGGATTATAAAACCTGTTACTAACTTCTTCAAAAATAATTATTTAAAAAGAAATAAACACTAGTTTTGATTGAACATAAGTTTTTAGAAGTTACTTCCCTTGGTTATTCTATATTTATTATAAATAATTTTGCAATGAAACTAGTATTTTGCAAAAAATCTTAATTCTCATCATCATAGACTTAATAGTCACAATAGCTAATAATTTCTGAGCCCTTGTAATATGTCAGTCAGTATTATGTTTTATGCTATTTCATCTTCAAAACAATCCCAAGAGTTGCATTATTATGTGTTTAAAGGTTATCAAATTGAGATCTCAAGATGTTAATTTTCCAAGATAGTAAAATAAGAGATAGGAAATAGATAATACATAAATAATAAAAATAGGAAAAATAGGAAATAGAATAAGGTCTCAAACCTGAGCCAGGATTCAAATAAAAATGTCTGACTGCAAGAGCCATGTACCACTACAAGATGTAGGGTCTTGTTGAATTATTATTACAATGTGACATATCTAATTAGAATAGTTAGTATTCTCCTTATTCATGTTGTATATCTTTTTATTTTTTAAGGTTTCGTTTATGTATTTTAGAGAGAAAAAGAGCTCATGTGAGCACAGGGAAGAGGGTGGAAGGGAAGACTGCACTCTAATCCAGTTTTGATAAATTCAATTTTTTTATCTAAAAATGTACCATATCAAGACATAAGTGCTTACTTTGACTTAATTTGGATTTCTTTAAAACTTATATTAAAATTATAAGTTAGGTGATTGCATATTTTACATGTGAACTGAAACAATTTTGAGAATGAAATGAACAGGGAAAATAAATGTGCCAGTACAAGTGGAATAACATGGGACTCTCCCAGCAAACCAGTCAACCCACTCATAATGAATAAATTATAGTTCTCAATAGTAGCAAATAATTAGGCTAAGTGAACATCTTTTTAAATTTTTTGTAGGATTATCATTTGAAAAAAATATATGCTAGTGTTTACTATTTTACTATCTTTTTTTTTTTTCTGTGCAAAAAGGTGTTTTTATTACAGCATGAGGACAGAATGCATGGGCAGAAAAAGCTGCACTGGTATTGTGGGGAGCAATTGACTATATACTTTGGAGTTGGGGGAGGTAAAGAAAAAGGAAGTTTCCAAATGATTTTCATATCCTAGAGGCCTGGTTATTAGCAAGCTAAAGTTGTTTTTCCCTAACAAAGCATTAACATTAAGACAGTTGGGAGGTCCTAGAGGAATGTCAAGCTCAGCCTACCTCATGTATTTGTCAGTGGGCTTCAGGTTATAAGGAAATTTAATTTTATATACATTTCTTTTGCCTTTGTTCTCCACAACATTCCACCCTGAACAATTTTGATCCTTAAATCCTTAGGTTGCTGAAAGTGGACAGTCTTATCTTCTGTAACTTCTTCCTTCTGGATAGGGTATAGAGATGTCCAAATATTACAGGATTTGTGTCCCCTTTGTGCCTGGGTTCTTGGTTGCCCCACTTCAAAGAATGAAGTGGTAGGCCAGATGAAGAGTGGTGGGCACCAAAGCAGTTTATTGAGCAAGCATATAAAGCTCCCAGAGAGGGAGGGAGACTTGAGTGGGTTACCCCTGGAGTTTTGTGTTTTTTTTTAATTTTTAAAATTTTTTATTAACATATAATGTACTATTAGCCCCACAGGTACTGGTCTGTGAATTGCCAGCCCCTGGAGTTTCTAAGTATAGGGGGTTTTATGAGCTCTTTGGAAGAAATTTCTTAAGCAGTCAGGGTGGTCTGAGTCCTGCCAATCAGGGCTTTGGTCACATATCTGTCTACCTATTAAATTAAAGTACACAGGCTGATGGTCTTCCCCCACCCCCCTGCAAACATCTGGGGGTTTAGGCCTAACTACCCTTTGCCTATAATATTGACAAATGCTTTTGTGGTTAATTTTTCTAGTTATAGGAAGTTTTGCACAGTCATTTCTGCAAAGGCTGCAAAGCAGAATATTAGTGTGGTCCTGTCTAACCTGCAAAACAGGATGTCAGTACTGTTCCATTTTAGTTGTCCTGACTCCATATTTTCTTCTTGGGGACCCTGGCCCTGACAGCCTAACTGTTCAACTAACTCCTAACACCTACCTATTGGTCAATATTGGTCTGCTGGGGAATTTCAAATGGAGTTACAAAGACAGAGGCAGCTGAATCCAACATGGGACAATAAAGAAGTATTTTTTTTTGGGTGGTAAGGATCATCAGTTAAAGTGAGGTCATTGTAGTGATGAAATCTCAGCACCAAGCAGAAAAACATTGAAAACAGCAACCTATTAGGATTAAGGAGGTAGGAAATAAAGGCAAAAGAAAAATTAATTTCCTTACTACTTAGAGCCCATTGACAAGTCCTTGAAACAGGCATAGTGACATTCCTCTAGGAATTCAGCTGCCTCAATGTTAATACTTTTCTAATGGCAAAGGGCAGTCATAGCTTAATATTATTCTGACTCCCTAGGATCCTGTAAGTCTACTTTCTCATATAAAAATTCCTTTGGAAACTTCCTTTATCTTTATCTCCCAAGATACATGTTGGCAATCATCCTCAAAGCATATGTCCCACTGATAGACATCTGAAGGGTCTCATGACTAGGGTTTTACTAGACAATACTAAATGACCTTTTCCTAGCAATAGCTAACCCCATCAAGGTCCTGGAAACTTGCTTCCAAAATTCCTTAGAGACTGACACTACCCCTAACTCCCTCCGAACTTGAAAGTATATAATCCATCACCTGTCACAACCCCAGATCAGCTCTTTTTGCCCAACTGTCCTGTCACCATGCTTTAATAAAACCACCTTTTTGTACTGAAGATGTCTTATGAATTCTTTCCTGGCTGTTGGCTCTGAACCCCAACATTTCCCTACATCATTTAATATGGCTATGAGAATGGAAGTCTAACAAAGAAGACCCTCAAAAGTTGACCAAAATCTGTCTCCAGTCTAGGAGTTTAACCAGTCACTAAAGGAAAGAGAACTTGTTTAAAGTGCCTATTTGAGTATCTAAATTTTTAGCAATCCTGTTACTTTTTTTTGTGATATCTGGAATATATACACAACATTCTGTTTTTATGCTAGCACATGGTTCACATTGTGTAGCAGTTAAAATTTCTAATCCCATTTTGAGAGTCATTTAAGGCCTTAATTGTGTAGCAGGTGGTGTTAGCCATTACATAGACTCTGTTTTGTAAGCAATCAAATAATTATTAAGAGGCATTTTTATGGAAACAAAAGAAAAATACAGGTTATTGTTTAGAAAATGTTCAGTATTTCAAATGTGAAATGATTGATTCACACCTACTCCTAATACATTTGATCATAACTTTAAAGTCACAAAGATTGCAGTTTTAATTGTAGCATTACACATGAAAGAATCACTGAAGCATAAAGTTTCATGCTGTATAGACCTAAACAGGTTACTCAGTGAGTTTGTTTACAGATAAGATCTCAATACAACATCACTTGAGGCAGACCCTGGACCTCCTCAGGACATCCCATTGCCTCCTAGGGATTTAAGTCTGGAGATAGGCAGATTCTGTCAAAAGAAAGTTTCACTAAAGTGGCTCAACTTGCTTACACTTTGATTTAGCCTCCAAGTCACTTAAGGAGGCTTAAACTGACTTGTAGGCTTCATGAATTAAATTTCAGGAATATCATAGGTTTTATGAGTTTCAGTATCGTACTTTTGAGCTTTTTGATCTCTTCAAGTTTCCTACTGAAATAAATGATTATGAGTTCTTCATCACTGTATCAGAGTATTTCACACATCATTATCCCAAACATTTGAATAATTCTTACTATATTCTAGGCACAGTTCTAAGAGCATTAAGTGGAGTATTTCCTCTTACCTCAAAGTCACATAAGATCAGAACCAGTATTATACTTATTTTACAGAGAAGAAAACTAAGGCATAAAAAGACTAAGTTACTTGTTAAGAGTACATAGTTGGAAAGTGGCAAAATCAGTATTTATACCCAGAATTTGGTTCTTCAGCCTTCACTCTTTACCTTTATACCATGTTGTTCCCAATATATCTTCTATTAATGACACATCCATTATCTCATCTGAATTTTAGGATAGCCCAGTGAAATAGTCAAAATAGCTATTGTATTCTCAAAATTATAGATAGAAATAATCAAGCTTAAAATTACAGATAAAAATAAATCAAGTGTCTTGCCCAAGCTTATGTAATAAGAGGTAAAAGTGGCATCTGGAAAGGGAAAATCTAAATATAATTCCAGTCCTCTTTCAACTACATCATCCTAAATTAAAAGGCTGAATACATCTGAAGAAAAGTGGGCTATATTGAGGAATGATTCTAAACTTAAATTCATTTTTTCCTAAGATTAAATATATATCAAAGTATGTTTAATATTAAATCATAACTCAAGGACACAAGCAGAAATACAGACACAACAGCATGGCAAAGAATGACTTTGCAAATGTCTCTAATAAACTAATTGCACAGAAAATTTCAAAGACTCAGCAAGTACTTTTATACCTGGTGAGCATGATTCATCATCCATGCCCACCTCCATATATAACTCCTCCCATAGTCTTCTGTCCTGGGTATCTTTTGTTTCCTGCTTTAAATGCCCATTTTAAAAGAACCATTAAACTAATAGGAATGTGTTCTGGGAAATTCGTGGTAAGCTGAATATTAATATATCTTTTGCTTACTTTTCCCCCTAAACTTGAATACATTGGGAGCCTATATTAGTAATGTCTGTAGCCTTATGGTTCTTATATAATCTTCAAGCATCATACTCTAGAAAGATAATCTTAACTCCCTGGGCTTCTGAAACCTTAATTTCTTTACCTAAAACCGAAAGGTGATATCCTAATTACTTAGTTGTCAGTAAGATCAAATCAAATGATACATAAAATATATTTAAATGTAAAAAAAATATTGAAATATAATATAGCTCCATGTGAATCACATAATAAATTCTGACAAAATGTTAGGGACTCTGTATATGGGTCTCTTTCTCACTTTTCATGATATATTTTTGTGTCTGGAATTATAAAGTAGATAAAAAAGTAAAGGATAGGATATTATAATGTGTTAGAGTATTTTGATCCTCTTTTCTACAAGAATAATAGTATGAAACCCATTTTCTGGGTCTGTTTTTAACCTACCTGCTTATTTCCAATTCAGTTGTTTTTTGTTGTTTTGTCATCCTTCATTATCTCCCTGAGCAGAGAACTTCTGATCCTGAAACTGGATAAACTAACTCAGATTCCATCCAAGCAGTTCCTACTGAATAGAATGGAAAATGTGGTCATTTGATTTGTGTACTCAGTGAGGATTAATAACTAGTGCAGAATAAATATTGGATGTTTATGAACATAAAATTAAGCTATCAGATAAGTGAAATTTCTGGTTTCTCCTCTGTACCAGTTTCTGACTGTGATTTATTTCCCCCCTCCCCTCTTTGTTTCTTTGTATCTCAGTATCAAACAGGATTAAGTCAAACTAAAAATCTTGATCCTATACTTTCTAATTAGCATCAGCCTACTGTAATCTGACATCTTTCACCACTGAAAATTGTCTATTATAATGAATTATTTCAGTCTTTTTCACTTGGGCTTTGCTCATTTGAAACTATTCATAACCTTTTTCTTGAAACCTTTTTCTTTTTCCTAGTTTGTTCTATAAAAACCAGTTTTATTGTTTACTTATGAATATTCCTTCTCACCCACACATCTGTTGTTTTTTTTTTTCTCTTTCCTGTCCTTTCCTGCCAACCCCCCAATCTAAAATGCCTCCCTGGGTTGTTTGTTTCATCCATTCCCTGCTTGACTAGTCATATTCTGAAGGGTGCTAAATCTGTATCTTTAGTTCAGGGCACTATCCTAGGTTCCAGACAAATATATTTAGTCACTTTACATCTTCTCCTAGCCCGCCCATAGATATGTAAACTAACCAAGCCAAATGTGAAACATGCTTGTTCTCACTATTTCCTATATTAACTTATGACATTGTGAACTAACAAATGGCTAAAACCAGAAATTATGGAAGCAATTTAGACTACTTTTGCACCTTTTATTCCTTCTTTTGGAGCTGTCCTTAGATTCTGTATATTCAACTTAATATGACTATCTCCACCTCTGCAGTGTCTCATACTGTCTTGGATATTATCTAGTATCATAATATCTAGCATTATAAAGTCGCATGGTCTGGAGGACCCCACCAAATGTCCCTTCCCAACTGCAAATGAGGTACTCTTACTGAAAGGACTATTGAGTTATTTTCCTGCTTAAAATCATTCCATATTCTCTATTATGTACAAAATGTTTACTTCTAAAAATGGATGGAAAGATTTTTTATGATGTATTCCTTCTTGCCATTGCAATCTTTACTCCATTGTGGGTTTGTTGTTGTTTTTTTTTCCCCTGACTTCTTACAGTTGACCCTTAAAATGGATTTGAACTGCCTGGGTCCATTTATATGTGGAGTTTTTAAAAGAAATAAACAGATAGTAGTGTAAATGTATTTTATCCTCACGATTTTCTAACAATTTCTTTTTTTCTAGCTTTATTATGAGAATACAGTATATAATATAACAGAAAACATACATGGTAATTGCCTGTTTGTTATTGGTAAGGCTCTGGAGGATGGTAGGCTATCAGTAAATTTTGGAGGAGTCAAACTTAGCTGCAGAATTTCAACTGCAAGAGAGGTCATGTCCCTAATGCCTGCATTTTTCAAGGATCAAATGTGTAGTAATCAGCTATCTCCACTCCTGGAACATACTATAATGTGTTTAGCCTTCAGGTATATACTTTTTTTTTTTCCACCTGCCTGTAATGTGAATTTCCCCTGTCTTCCTACACATGTACCAAGATTCAATTAAAGTATTCTAGAGTAAAATGTTCACTCCAGAAGTAACTCAGGATGATTGTGTGTGTGTGTGTGTGTGTGTGTGTGTGTGTAGTCAAATTTTTTTTTTTTTTTTTGCTGGGTCCAGTGACATGCAGTCATTGACTTAGATTATCTTACTTATTTTGTGATTATTCCTTGCTGCTAATTCCACAGAAGTAATTAATCCTTACTTCTTACCAGTTAGAACTAATTCTCATTTCTCATTCCAGGCATAACATTTGCATTTGACTGCAGACATTGCTTTCACTCTGCTTTCCCTTGAATAAGCTGACACTTATTCACTGTCTATATTCATCTATTGTCAGGTTACATAATACCTTGCATAAGCAACCTGGGCTCTTAGCTACATTGCAGAGGAACATCACAAATCTTTATGGTGAGTCAAGTTTCCATATTATATGTAATGCTGCAGCAAGATGAGTTGCCAATGGATTTGTGCAATCCTTTTTTGGGAAAATATATCACTTGTAATTAAACACTTAAATTGAATCTTTGTGGGTCAAATACCTATTGTCTCAAAGACAATGAGAGTCACAATGAGATGCACAGTGTCCTCCATTACCTCTTGTTCTGTTACATGAAAAGTTTCAGAAAATAGAAAATTTCAGGCTTGTAATATAGATCATAGATGTCAGATTTCAGGTTAACCTAAGTTCTTTAATACTTTTAAAGGCCTAATAAGGTTTAGCTTATTTACAATAAACTGCATATATTTAAACTCTGCATTTTTGATGTAACATATTAAGCTATCATTGTATTTGAGGTACTAAACATTTCTATTAAACCCTATGTGTTCTTCTGACCCTATTAATATGTGCCCCCTTCCTATCCCATTCTCAAGCAAAAACTGATCATATTTGTGCCCCTTTGAATTGATGACATATTCTATATTTTTATAAAAAGATATCATATGCAATATTTTATCTTTTTTAATTGTATAACATGGTTTTGAGATTTTTCCATGTTGTATATAGCAATAGTTTGTTCCTATTACTGATGAATACTATTCCATTGTATAGATATACTATAACTTGTTTGTCCATTCTTTTATTGATGATGTTTGGTTATTATAAATAATCTCAGTATGTGCATGTACAATTCTCTTAAACATGTTTTCATTTCTCATAGTAGTGAATTTCCAAACGTGTTTCCAGATTGGTTTACAATGTGTATTGGCTTATGTTACAGTACAGGTGGTCTTTTTATTTTTAATTTTTTTAGAATTTTTAAAAATTCAGTATAATTAACATACAGTGTTATATGAGATTCAAGTGTACAGTGTAATGATTTAACAATTCTAGATGTTTCTCAATGCTCATCAAGATAAGGTTACTTTTTTATTTTTTAAGATATGGGTCCCTTCAATACCCTTTATTTCACCCATCTCCCTAACACACCTCCCCTCTGGCAGCCATCAGTTTGTTCTCTGTATTTAAGATTTTTTTTTTTTTACTTTATTTCATTTCTTTAGGTTTTTTTTTAAATTCCACTTGTAAGTGAAATGATATAGTATTTGTTTTTTCTAACTGACTTCTTTTACTTAGCTTTATACCCTCTACGTCCATCCATATTGTTGCAAATGGTAAGATCTCATTCTTTTTTATGACTGATACTTCATTGTACACATATACTAGCTTTCTTCATTTGTTCATCAATCAGTGGACCCTTGGATTGCTTCCATATATTGGTTATTATAAATAATGCTACAATAAACATAAGCATGCATATATCTCTTCAAATTAGTGTTTACTTTTTCATTGAGTAAATATCAAGTAGTGACATTATTAGGTCATGGTAATTCTATTTTTAAATTTTGAAGAAACTCCATACTATTTTCCACAGTGGCTGCACAGGTTTGCATTCCCACTAATAGTGCACAATTGTTCCTTTATTTTGTGCTTGTTTTTGTTTGTTTGTTTGCATTTCCCTGATGATTAGTGATATTGGGCATCTTTTCACATGTCTGTTGGGCATTTGGATGTCTTTGGAAAAATGTCTATTCTGGTCCTCTGCCTATTTTTCAGTTGGATTCTTTGGGTTTTTGTGTGTCTGTTTGTGTGTTGAGTTGTATTAAGTTCTTTATATATTTTGGATACTAACCCCTTAGTAGATACATCATTTAAAAATATCTCTATTTAGTAGGTTCCCTTTTTGTTTTCTTGACGGTTTCCTTCACTGTGCAAAAGCTTTTTATTTATTGTAGTCCCAACAGTGTAATTTTGTTTTTGTTTCCCTTGCCAGAGGAGACATATCTAGAAAATGTTTCTATGGCTAATGTCAAAGAAGTTATTGGCTTTTTCTCTTATAGGATTTTTATGATTTGAGGTTTCACATTTAGGTCTTTGGTCCCTTTTGAGTTTATTTTTGTGTATGATATAAGAAAGTAGTCTATTTTTGTTGTTGTTGTTGTTTGTTTGTTTGTTTTATTTGTTTCTGTGTGTAGCTGTCCAGTTTTCCTGGCACCATTTGTTGAAGAGATTTTTTTGACAAGTTGAAATTTTTAAATATCCAAGATTCAAATTTTGGCTTTTGAAACTATATCTCTGTAACAATGGGTGAGACAAGGGCTACATCCCACTTATCTTTAAAATGGGGATAAAAATAAAAACCCATTTAAGGGTTGGTGTGAGTAAAACTAATAAAAAACATGAAGTGTAAATAGAGTAATTAGAAATATACTAAATGTTCAAAATTGCATTTATCAGTAGTATCAGTTTCATGACATGACCTAACTGGTAGATTGTGGAAAATAAAACTTTAATTGATTTATCTTCAAATGATGACTTATTATAGAGATAATGCCTCATTATAGTGATCATTGCAAATAAGAAAAAGCCTCCACAACGAAATGATTAACTTGATTTGTTTCCCTTGATTTCTATAAACCAATGTGCAATTAACAGTCTATTCCTTAAGGGTCATATGGATGAGATTGACTGCTACAGTAGATTGAACTAATTTTCTAGTCACTCTAAGTGTGTATGTATATGAGTGATGTTTTCCCTTCATATGGTAAAAGTGATTTATTTGAATTTTAAGATTAATTTTTAAATGTTATAAAAATTGACTTTTCACCCTTATGAATGTATTTGGAATTATACATCATCTTATTCATTGTTTCATTGATTCATTGTTTTGGTCTAGACAACAGAATTTATTTTCTCACAGTTTGAGAGTCTAAGTTCAATCAAGGTGCCATCGGGGTTAGTTTCTCATGAGACCTCTTTTCCTGGCTTGTAGATGGTTGCTTCTCCCCATGTTCTCACATGGAAGAGAAAGAAAAGTTTCTGCTGTCTCTTCCTTTTTTTTTTTTTCTAAGTCTGTTACAAGTAATGTACAGTGTTATACTATATTTCAGGTATACAACATAGTGATTCAACAATTCTATACATTCATCAACATTCATCATGATAAGTATACTCTTAAACCCCTTCACCTAATTCACCCATCCTCCCACCTACCTTCGCACTGCTAATCATCAGTTTGTTCTCTATAGTTAAGAGTCCTTTTTTGTTTTTTGTTTTTGTTTCTTAAATTCTATATATGAGTGAAATCATCTGGTATTCGTCTTTCTCTGACTGACTTATTTCACTTATCATTATTCCCTCCAGGTCCATCCATATTGCAACTGGCAAGATTTCATACTTTTTTTTTAAATTACTGAATAATATTCCATTAAATACATTTATGTATATATATTATATATATATATTATATAATATATATGTCACATTTTCTTTATCAGATCGTCTATGGATGAACACTTGGTTTGCTTCCATGATTTAACTATTGCAAATAATGCTGCAATAAAGATAGAGGTGTATGTATCTTTTCAAGTTAGTGCTTTCACAAAGAATATGAAATTCTTTCACATGGTATTTCTATTTTTAATTTTTTGAGCCCTCTCCATACTGTTTTCCACAATGGCTGCAAAAGTTTGCATTTCCACCAAAAGTGCAAGAGAGTTCCTTTTTCACCACATCCTCACTAACACTTATTATTTATTATCTTTTTAATTTTAACTGACATGTATGAGGTGATATCTCATTGTGGTTTTGATTTGCATTCCTCTGATGATTAGTGCTGTTGAATATCTTTTCATGTGTCTGTTGGACATCTGAAGGTCTTTGGAGAAGTGTCTGTCTGTGTCTTCTCACTTTTAATCAAATTACAGTTTTTGTTTTAGTTTTTGGTGTCAATATGTATAACTTCTTTATATTGTTTGGATACTAACCCCTAATCAGATATATCACTTACAAATACCATTTCCCATTCAATAGGTTGTCTTTTTATTTCATTGATTGTTTTCTTTGTTGTGTAGGATCTGTTTATTTTGATGCAGTCTCACTAGTTTAATTTTGCTTTTCTTTCCTTTGCCTCAGTCATATTTAGAAAAATGTTGCTATGGTTCAGGTCAGTGAGAAATTACTGGTTGTGCTCTCTTTTAGGATTTTTATGGTTTCAGAGATCCCATTTAGGTCCTTACTCCATCTGAGTTTATTTTTGTGTATGGTGTAATAAAGGGGTCCAATTTCCTTCTTTTGCATGTAGCTGTGTAGTTTTCCCAGAACATTTTGTTGAAGAGACCTCCTTTTTCCCATGGCATAGTCTTGCCTTCTTTGTCATAGACTAATAAGCCATGTAATCATGGATTTATTTCTGAGGTCTCTGTTCTATTGATCTATGTGTCTATTTTTTGAGCCAGTACTATATTCTGTTTTGATTACTACACCCGTGTAGTGGATCTTGAAATATGAGATTGTGATACTTTAAGTTTTATTCTTTTTCAAGATGGATTTGGCTTTTTGGTCTTTTGTGATTTCATAGAAGGTTTAGGATTATTTTCTAGTTCCATGAAAAATGCTCTTTTGGTGTTTAGCTTGGGAGCATGAATATTTTAACAATATTTGTTTTCCCAATCCATGAGCATGGAATATCTGTCCACTTGTGTCATTTTTAATTTCTTTCGTCAATGTTTTATATTTTTCAGGGTATAGGTCTTTCACTGTCTTTGTTAAGTTTATTGCTAGGTATTTTATTACTTTAAGTGCAATTGTAAATGGTTTTACTTTCTTAATTTTTCTTTATACTATTTCACTATTAGTGTATAGAAACGCAGCAGATTTCTGTATATTGATTTTGATTCCTTCAACCTTACTGAATTCATGTATTGGTTCTAGTAGACTTTAGGGTTTAGGGAGTCTTTAGGGTTTTCTGTATATACTATCATATTATTTGCAAATAGTGAAAGTTTAAATTATTTCTTACCAATTTGGATACCTTTTATTTCTTTTTCTTCTCTGACTGCTGTGGCTGGGACTTACAATACTATGTTGAATAAAAGTAATGAGAGTGGACATCCTTGCCTTGTGCCTGACCTTACAGGGAAAGCTCTCAGATTTTCACCATTGAGTATGATGCTAGCTGTAGGTTTTGCATACATGGTTTTCATTATGTTGATGTATGTTCCCTCTAAACCTACTTTGCTTAGGGTTTTTACCATGAATAGGTGCTGTACTTTGTCTAATGCTTTTTCTGAATGATTGAAATGATCATGTTCTTTTTATCCTTTCTTTTTGTAGATGCGATGTGTCACATTGATTGATTTGTTAATATTGAATGATTCTTGCACCCCCATAATAAATCCCACTTGGTCATAGTGAATTTTGTTTAATTTATTGTTGGATTCAGTTTCCCAATATTTTGTTGAAGATTTTCATATGTGTTCATCAGAGATATTGGCCTGTAGTTTTGTTTTGTTTTGTTTTGTTTTGTTTTGTTTTGTTTTGGTAGTATATTTATCTGATATTGGTATCAGGGTAATGCTGACCTCATAGAATGAATTTGGAAGACTTCCTTCCTCTTCTATTTTTTTGGAATAGTTTGAGAAGAAGAGGCATTAAATCTTTTTTTAATGTATTATATATTTAAACATATCATGATTCACTATATTTCATCTTACTTCCACATCTGTGATATTTTTCCTTCTTCTTTTAATTGATCAAAGTAGCCATGAGATAAAATTGTAATATCCAGTGCTTGTCGTAAGTGCCCTTCTTAGTGCCCATCACCCATTTAGCCCATCCCTTACTCATCTCTCCCCACAGCAACCCTTAGTTTGTCCTCTATAGTCAGGAGTCTTTTGTGGTTTGCCTCCATCTCTTTTTTTTTTCTTTCCCCATGTCTACCTGTTGCTTCTTAAATTCCACATATAAGTGAAATCATATGGTGTTTGTCTTTCTCTGGATATTAAGTCTTTCTACAATGTTTCATAGACTTAACCTGTGAAGCTATCTGGTCCTGGACTTTTGTTTGTTGGGAATGTTTTAATTACTTATTTAATTTTCTTGCTGGTAACCCATCTGTTCACATTATCTATTTTGGGAGGTGATTCTATTTTGGGAGTAATATGTTTCTAGGAATTTATCCACTTCTTTTGGTTTCCAATTTGTTGACATATAATTTTTCACAATATTCACTTATAATTCTTCATATTTCTGTTGTTTTTAATCCTCCTTTTCCTTTTCTGATTTTATTTGTTTGCATCTTTTTTTTTTTTTTTCCTCTTGAGGAGTCTGGCCAAGGCTTATTAAGCCTTGATCTTTTTGAAGAACTAGTTCCTGCTTTCACTGATCTATTCTTCTTCTTCTTCTTTTTTTTTTTTTTTTTTTTTTTTTTTTTTTTTTTTTTTTTTTTTTTTTTTTTTTTTTTTTTTTTTTTTTTTTTTTTTTTAAATTTCTGCTCTAATCCTTATTCTTCCTTCTACTGGTTTGGAGTTTTATTTGTTCTTCCTTTATTATCTCCTTTAAAGGTTGATTGTTTATTTGAGATCTTTCTTGCTTCTTGAGATAGGCCTGTATTGCTATGAAAGATTTTGGAGTACTTATTTCCATTTTCATTTGTCTCTTTGTATGTTTTTAATTCCTCTTTGATTTCTTGGTTGATTTATTTAATGTTTATTATTTATTTATTATTATTTAACCTCTATATATTATAATAAATTATATTTATTTATTTTATATTTTATATATACATATTTTATATATATATATATATATATATATATATTTAACCTCTATATAATAAACCTCTACATATTTGTGTTCTTTCCAGATATTTCCTTGTGGTTGGATTCTAGTTTCATAGCACTATGGTCAGAAATGATGCATAGCATGACTTCAGTCTTTTTTAATTTGTTGAGACTTGTTTTGGTGCCTAATGTGTGGTCTGTTCTGGAGAATATTCCATGCGCACTTGAAAAGAATGTGTATTCTGCTGTTTTAGCATTGAATGTTATGATTATATGTGTTGGATTCATCTGTTCAATGTGTCATTCAAAGTCACTGTCTATTTTCTGTTTGGATGATCTATCCATTGATGTAAGTGGGGTGTTAAAGTCCCCTAATATTATTGTATTACTATTGATTACTTCATTTATGTTTGTTAATAGCTGCTTTATGTATTTGGGTGCTCCCATGTTGGGTGCATACATACTTACAAATGTCAAATATTCTTTTGGATTGTTCCTTTTATGATTATGTAGTGTACTTTGTCCCTTGTTACAGTCTTTGTTTTAAAGTCTATATTATTCAATGTAACTATTGCTTCCCTGGCTTTTTCATTTCCATTTGCATGATAAATGATTTTGTATCACTTTATTTTCAATCTGCTTGTGTCTTTAATTCTGAAATGAATCTCCTGTGGGCAGTACATAGATGGATCTTGCATTTCTATCCATTTTATCACCCTATGTGTTTTGATTGGAGCATTTAGTCCATTTACATTCAAAGTAATTATTGATAGGTATGTACTTAATGCCATTTTATTCCTTGTTTTGTGGTTCTTTTTGTAGTTCTCTGTGTTCCTTTCTTCTCTTGCTCTTTTTTTCTCATGGTTTGTTGGCTTTCTTTAGTGATAGATTACTTTCTCATTATTTTTGCCTATTTATTAGTGGTTTTTGATTTGTGGTTACCATTATGTTGTATATAACATCTTAAGCATATAGTATTCTATATTAAGTTAATGACCACTTAAGCTTTAACCCATTATAAGAGCACTAAATTTTTACTCCTCCCTCATTGTATTTTAGGTTTATGGTTTTATACTTTGCACCCTTTTATTTTGTGAATCCCCTGACTTTTATGGATATACTTAATATTACTGCTTTTGTGCTTCCTTCTTTTCTTACTCCTGTTTATGGTCTTTCCTTTCCACTCAATTTAACATTTCTTCTAAAGCTGCCTTATTGGTGATGATTCCTTTAACCTTTGTTTATCTAGGAAACTTTATATCTCCTTCTATTCTGAATGATAATTTTGCTGGATAGAATATTCTCTTTTTTGTTTGTTTTGTTTTGTTTGTAGAATATTCTTGATTGCAAGTTTTTTTGTTTGTTTTTTTTTCCTCTCATCACTTTGAATAATCCTGTCACTCCCTTCTGGCTTGCAAAGTTCCTGATGAAAAATCAGCTGATAGCCTTATGGGGTTTCCCTACTATGTAACAGTTTTATCTTGATGCTTTTAAAATTATCATCTCTTTATCAGTCTTTTTGCCATTTTAATTGCTACTTGTTGGTGTTGACCTCCTTGGGTTTATTTTGTTGTGGACTCTCTGTGACTTCTTGATCTGGATTTTTGTTTCCTTTCCCACATATAGGAAGTTTTTGGCTATTATTCCTTCAAATACATTTTCTGCCCACTTTTTTCTCTCTTCTCCTTATGCAGTTCCTATCATGCAAATGTTACTTGGTTGATGGTATTGCTAAGTTCCCTCAGTCTATTCTCATTTTTTATTCCTTTTTTTCTTTCTCCTCTTCAGGTTGCTTCCTTTTCATTATTCTGTCCTCCAGGTCACTGATCTGTTCTTCTGCTCCCTCTAATCAACTATTTATTCCCTCTAGTGTATTTTTAATTTTAATTATTGAGTTATTCACCTCTGGTTATTTTTTATATTTTCCCTTTGTTGTGGGTCTTACTAAGATCCCCCACTGTTCTCTCAAGTCCAGTTAGTATCTTTATGATAATTACTTAAATTCTCTATCACTTATATTACCTATCTTTGTTTGTTTAGCTCTCTTGTTAAGATTTTGTTCTGTTCTTTAATTTGGGACATAGTCCTCTGTCTCCTCATTTTGCCTGTGTCTATGTGTTAGGAATGTCAGCTAAGTCTCCTAAGTCTTCTGTTCTTGTTAGTGGCATTTTGAATATGATGTCTTAGAGTGCCCTGTAGTAAAATGCCTTCTATTCATCAGAACCTGGCACTTCAGGGGTATCCCTTATATATGTGATGTGTGCTGCACTTTGTGGTTGAGCTTTGTTTGCCTTCAGTCCAGTCATACATAAGTGTGCTCTTTGCCTGTTTTGGGGAAGGTTTTAGTCCTCTGAGGGAGCCTTGGGCTTGTATCAGATTAGGCATTTGCCAAAGCTACCACTATATACAACTGTAGGACATAAATCCCGTGTTGTCTCTGAGAACTTTTATTTGTAGCAGACCATAGATCTATTCCCTGTCCAGTGCTGAGCCCACAATAAGAGTGATATATATTGCTATCTTCCCCTCTTTCCAGGGAAGGAGTCACTTTGAAGTCATGCTTGCCTCTGTTTGGGCTGCTTATACACTGTTACACTTGTGGTTTGGCTTCTGATAAACTCCTGCCAATGGCATATTGGAGGTGGGGGCAGGTAGTCTTAGTAAAGTTTGCACTGGTCTGCTTGGAGAATACTTATAGCATCTTTGAAGAACTGCTGAGAGTTGTTTGGAAGGATTGGGACCACAGAAGAGGATGGGGGTGGAGCATGGAGTTAGCAAGCCAGGTAGAGAGTGTTTGAGGTGGTTTCTGCAGGTGTCCTTTTATGTATAAACTGGCACATTTTTCTTTACAAATAACCATAAAATGTTTAACATGGAAAAAGGCATAAATCATATTTAGATGTTTCCTAAAGTACAGATGTTCGAAAAATTGAAAAATAATTATAGGTTCTGCAGATTACAATATTTTATATCACTGCATAATATCTGTCATTTATATTGTCTTCCCTGTACACACATACAGAGATGTGCACACACAATTGTGGTTGTGTTAGACTATATTTAGTTCAGATTTATAAAGTTAATTCTTATAAACTCAGCTACACAAAGGAAGCAACAGTACAATATGTATAAAATCTACAACCAAACAAGATTTCCAAAATTTCCTACTGTACAGATGTTCTCTTACATGTAGTTGCTTCATAACACTCCTAAATTTCTACTCTCCAATTTCTTTATACACACCTTTATATAAAGGCATATGTGAATGTTGGAAAATCCTAATCTAGACCCATATTTCTTCTTCACATATACCCAGTTTGTTTACTCAAGTAAGCTCAAATCTTCTTGTGTCTTTGCAGATGTGGATTCCTGTTCTCAGAAATTCTTGACAATTTCCAAATCTTCTAGAGGCCAGGAAAAGTCTCCAGTCATTCAAAGGCAAAGTTACAGATATTGCCAATCTTTGGGTCTTTCAAACAGTGAGTAGTTTCAATTTTCTCTGAAGGACAATTTACCAGTCCACAGATAAAAACTTTAACATATTTTAACATCATCTTCTCTAAGAAGTTTCCCAATGAAGTCTTTTAAATGGAAATTCATATGTTTGAGATACCCGTTATCTTTAGGGTAAAGAAATGCTTGGCAGACTGTTATCTTTGACCAGATTATATGGCTATAATGTCCTTGTGTCTGTGGTAGCTAAAGTGTGGAAGGTTTGTAGCCCCATTTTCTTATAGTGCATATTTACATTTGTAGGATTACTTTTTTTTATTTTATTTATTTGTCAGAGAGAGAGACAGAGCGAGAGAGCGAGCACAGGCAGACAGAGTGGCAGGCAGAGGCAGAGGGAGAAGCAGGCTCCTTGCCGAGCAAGGAGCCCTATGTGGGACTGGATCCCAGAATGCTGGGATCATGACCTGAGCCGAAGGCAGCTGCTTAACCAACTGAGCCACCCAGGCGTCCCTGTAGGATTTCTTTACTGAGGTAGTTGACAGACTGTTTCATTTTGGATGCTAATATGGATAAGTCTTCAGTTACAATGCCAAAATTTTGATCCTCTTCATCACCAAAATTGCCTGTTCTCTTTTTAAAAGTATTTCTAAACTTTTGGAAATATTTTGTTTCTCTTAAATATCATTTTGGAAAATGAAGTGAATATATATGATGACAAGCATTATATATAAGTATTGAACTTAAATATGTATATGTACACAATATTCTCAAACTAAAATATTTATGAAACAATGGGATCAATATCTTAAGGTTCATTCTATAGAAAGCCTGTAAAAGATTAAAATTTAGTGATCATCACCTTATAGAAGGCCAAAGTATCTTTATATATGTTCCTCTTATGTTTTGACACAATTAAATGTTATTTTTTTTTTTTTAATACCTAAGAAGTTAGCACTTTGGTCTGCGGGGAAAATAGTGAACTACTTATTTGAAAATACCAATTACAAAGCAATCTCAGGAGGCCAGCACTGAGATATCTAAGTTCATTACTTGAATGCATCATATCACTTGTGTTTTATCACTAGCTAAGTTTACTCAACCTGGAAAATTTTATAAGCACAAGCAAAATAGAATATATTCTCTTTATTTCCTCTGAGATATTTTTCCTTCATTGTTTTCTTTATATATAAGGGATCAATTTCCCTCTCTATTCAGCAAATACAAATAAGTACTTATTCCTTGCTCTACTATAAGATTTTGGTAAAGATTAGCAGTAAAATCAATTGAGTCTTTTTCATTTTATTTAACAGTAATTATCAAATTGTTCTTGATTTTGAATTGTGCATATCAAGTCCAGTTATATTACAACTTCAAGAGTTCTTGTTATTTGCCAAAAGAATTTAAATACTAAATCATTAAAACAAAGAAAAAACCCCAAACCACATTATATCACAATCCTTAATTCCTTAATGTAGACTGATTTCTATTTGTATTTCATGAATCTAGATGGATTTATATTTGTGCTCCTTAGTATGAATGGAATATTCCTGATATGAAGCTATATGTACTATTGATGGTATTTTCCTAGCATAATTAATTATGAGATAAAATGTAATAGTATTTAAACAATATATGCTTATTTAAAAATTCTGATGTCACTTTTTAATGAGAGAAATTTTCATCCTTTTTTCCTTTACTTATTTAAATTGCAGGGAGTGTCACATAAGAAATAATCCATATTTTTCAAGGTAGTTTTGACATTAACAGTATTTTGCTGCAGTTATTTTAACATTGTTCAATGCCTGTACTTGATAAATGCCATATCCTTTTCTGTTTAACAGTTTCTTATGATTCACTGAAGTCTGTAACTGAAATGAAATAGAAAGGAAGAGACGACCAAAATTGATAATGTTAAGATTGACAGGTGTGCTAAGAAAGCAAGTCATGGTTGGACCTAGAAGTCAACCAAAGTCACTGAATCCTAAAAAATGCTGCTAACATCAAACTGAACTGCTTTCTGATGTTACCGCCTATACTGGAAAGTAACCAGGTAAATTCATACTGATTTTTAGTAAAGAGTAAAAAATAGTAAGGAATAATAAATAGGTACAGATATATAGATATACATAGTAATTGTATAATTGTTCCATATATATAAGATTTAAAAGGAAAATAATCTCATTTCATCTCTCTACGTTGTCAGTCCTACTGTGACAAGGTACATGTTCTGATTATGTTATTCACTTATTCTGGCACTTATCTTGATATTTCTAGATAATTTTATACAGCTTTTTTCTGATTATCAATTAGAGGTGAACATTTAGCTTTCTTACCCCAACACAATACACTTCTATCTCTGTTTTCTCCTTAGTTATATCACACTTTTTGCTTGAATCAGTAATTACTTTCATGATGTGTTATCCATGTAGTTTACCATGATTCTTTTTCCTTGTATCCAATGTTGCAAGGTTTGGTTTTGAGCTAATATGACTTCATTTTTTCACCTACAAATTTTCCAAATACCAATTCTTCTATCTATTAACTCTATCATATTTTAAATATACTTTTGTTTGTCTGATTTGCTCAAAAATCAGACTTTCTATTTTCTGGAGGCTTTTTATAGCTTTATTCCTCAATCTTCCTGCTTCACACTCTTCTTCCCATTTATCATACTCTTGCACTAAATGTAGCCTTCGAGGAGCTTATAAAGACAAGGTACTGGGAATATTAAAACTTTTTTTTTAATTCAAGTTAATATACAGTGTAAAATTAGTTTTAGCTGTATAATCTAGTGATTCAACATTTGCATAGAACACCCAGTGTTCATCATCAGTTCACTCCTTAATCGCCATCACCTTTTTCACCCATCCTGCCACCGATCTCCCCTCTGGTAACCATCAGTTTGTTCTCTATAGTTAACAGTCTGTTTCTTGGATTGTCTCTCCTTTTTAATCTGTATTTTATTTTCTGATTTCACTTAGTGTTAGACTCTCTAACTCCATCCATATTGTTGCAAATAGCAAAATTTTGTTCTTTTCTATGACTGAGTAATAATTTCATTGTATATACATACTCCACATCTTCATCAGTCAATTGACATTTGGGCTATTTCCATAATTTGGCTATTGTAGATAGTGCTGCTATAAACACAAGGGTGCGCATATCCCTTTGGATTAGTACTTTTTGTGTTCTTTGGGTAAATACCTAATAGTGTAGTTGCTGGATCATACAGTAGTTCTGTTTTTAACTGAGGAAACTCTGTACTCTTTTCCAGAGTGGCCAAACCAGTTTACATTCCTACCTACAGTGCAAGGATGTTCCCCTTTCTCCACATCCTCAGCAACACCCGTTTCTTGTGTTGTTGATTTTAGCCATTCTGCCAGGTGTAAGGTGATTTCAAATAGTTTTGGTTTATATTTTGCTTATAATAAGCAATGAGCAACTTTTTATGTGCCTGTTAGTAATCTCTGTCTTTGTTGGGAAAATGTCCATTCACGTCTCCTGCCCATTTTTAATTGGATTTGTTTTCTGGAAGTTGAGTTTTACATAAATTCTTTATGTATTTTGGATACTAACCTTTTATTGGATATGTCATTTGCAAATATCTCCTTCCATATGTTGCCTTTTAGTTTTGTTGATTGTTATCTTCATGGTGCAGAAGCTTTGAACTCACAATCGTGGTCAGTTAATCTTTGACAAAACAGGAAAGGACATGCAATGGGAAAAAGTCTCTTCAATAAATGGTATTGTGAAAACTGGACAACCAAGTGCAAAAGAATAAACTGGGCCACTTTCATACACCATACAGAAAAATAAATTCAAAATGGAGTAAAGACCTAAATGTGAGACATGAAACCATTAAAATCCTAGGGGAGAATACAAGCAGTAACCTCTTCGACACCAGCCATAGTAACTTCTCGCTAGATATGTCTCCTGAAGCAAAGAAAACAAAAGCAGAAATGAACGACAGGGACTTCATCAAAATAAAAGGAAACAATCAATAAAACTAAAAGGGACTATTAAGCTTTTAATCATTCACAAGAAAATACCTTTATTATAATTTCATAACTGATCTATTGACTAGCTTTATATATATCTGCTAGACAAATTCTTCCTCATCATTATGTATATTCTAGCAACTAGTATTATTTGGAAGTCAAGTGATACTATGATTTGTATTTCTTGGTATACCTAAGGTCTATGTCTTTTCCTATGTTTTATTCTTCTCGATATTTAGCTTATGCTTTCAAACTGAATGTTCCTCTCCTTCTGTTCTGGGAAATTTTTTCATGACTTCTTTGATAATTCCCTCCATCTACTGTCCATTTTCACTTCATCTTCCACAGATTTTTATCTATTTCAAGTTTCCTTTAATCTTTCATTACCTGCTGTCTGGGCCTTTGTCCTAGAGTATTTTGTTCTTTGACTATATCCTATTCAGAGAATACTGTTCTTTTCTGCATGGTTATAAATATGCAATATTTTTATCTAAAGATATTCTATACAGTGTTTTTGCTGATTTAATTTTCATGTATGCTCTGAATTATCAGTGTTCCTCCAGATATCTTTATCTGTCTACTTTTTCTGATGTTTCCACTAGAAATTTCAAGTAAAATAAAATCCATGCTGTCCCTTCAAAAAGTAAAAGAGTCATTAAGAAAAAACTTGGAAAGCTTTTTTTAATTGGAAGGTTTGTTTATTATTGGTCTTTACTCTAGGGTGACTGAACAGGGGACCTGAATTTTTATTGGGTGATTGCTAGATCTTGGGTCTGGGATAGTTCAGCTTTTCAAATAGATACCATAAATTTATTTATTTTTTTTTCACTTCTTCAGCGTAACAGAATTCATAGTTTTTGCACCACACCCAGTGCTCCATGCAATGCGTGCCCTCCATAATACCCACCACCTGGCTCCCCCAACCTCCCACCCCCCGCCCCTTCAAAACCCTCAGGTTGTTTTTCAGAGTCCATAGTCTCTCATGGTTCATCTCCCCCGCCCCCAATTTCCCTCAACTCCTTTCTCCTCTCCATCTCCCCATGTCTTCCGTGTTATTTGTTATGCTCCACAAATAAGTGAAACCATATGATAATTGACTCTCTCTGCTTGACTTATTTCACTCACCATAATCTCTTCCAGTACCATAAATTTCTGATTAGGAGAATATTCTGGGATCAAAGGACTTGGATAAGAGGAATTGGGGTGCCAAACACTCTTATAACCGCCTATATTTGTACCTTTTGACACACTGATACTCTCCATTGGACTTAAACCTTCTTATTTAATTTCATGTATCTGATCCCTTTTACCAATCCATTTTTGGTCTATCAGAATCCACGATGATTTTTATTTCAAACACTTTCCTTGGAACTATATGCATTAAAATACCTTCCTCTTAGTGGGATTTTAAGAGTGTGAATAAATGTGTATTCTCATGCCATATTTAGCTAAATGATCTTACTAGATACACATTTGGTATTTACTAATCTCTTTTTTTAAGAAATCCATTTTTGGTAACTATTTGAATTACAAAAAACCTCATTCTCCTTTTCCTAAATATTTTCTTTTTGTCAGATAATTTTTAAAAAGGAACTCAATGGTAACTTGAATTTTTAATGCAACTTATAAATAGAAATTATCCTTAAACATTGAATTTCCTTTTTAGAGAAATAACTCTATTAAGTTACACATGCAAAATTAGTTTATTCAGTGTTGTACTACTATAACACCCCAAAAGGAAACCCTGTATCCATGAAAAATCATTCCCCATATCCCTCCTTCCTCCCAGTTCTAGACAACAAACAACTTATTTTTATTCTCTATGGATTTACCAATTTGGACCTTTCATTTAAATGGAATAATACAATATGTGGTATTTTGTGATTGGTTTGGTTTCATATAGCATAATTTTTCTTTACTCACTTCCTTGAGATGTGATATATAACATTGCATTAGTTTAAGATATATAGCGTGATGACTTGATAAAGCATATCTGATCACTAGGATAGTTAGGTAACACTTTCATCAACTCACATAATTTCCCATTTTGCATATACAGTGAGAATATTTAAGATCTACCTTCTTGGGGTGGCTCAGCCAGTTGAGCAGCTGGCTCTTGATTTTGGCTCTGGTCATGGGATCAAACCTCACATCCGACTCTGTGCTCAATGCAGAGTCTACTTGGCCCTCTCCCTCAATTCTCTCTGAAATCTTTAAAGAAAAGATTTACTTTCTTAACAATATTGTATTATATACTTGAAACATCTTACTCTAGTCACCATGCTACGCATTACATTATCAGAACTTACTCATCTTATAACTTGAAGTTTATATCCATTGGCCAATATTTTACCACTTCTGACTTTAATTTCAATATATAATTTTGCACATTTTAATAATTTGTATATATTCCATAATGTGAGATATTTAAATACAGTCAGCTGAAATCGTTACTCCTTCAAGGCATTCATGATATTTAAGTATAAAAAATTTATATTAAAAATGGGAATATGATATTAAATAACTTGAGTTATTAAATTATTAAAAGTTATTAAATAACTTGTTACTGGTAATTTTTTTAAGATTTTTATTTATTTATTTGACAAACAGAGATCACAAGTAGGCAGAGTGGCAGGCAGAGACTGGAAAGCAGGCTCCCTACTAAGCAGAGAGCCTGATTCAGGGCTCAATCCCAGAACTCTAGGACCATGACCTGAGCTGAAGGCAGAGGTTTAACCCACTGAGCCACCCAGGTGCCTGTAAATTTTTGAAGAATTATATACCTGTAGGTTTTTGCATATCAGAGTAGTTTTACATGACAAAGAACACATTCCTCCATTAAATCTCCAAAAGAAAAACAGTCTTCTTTTGGCATACAAAAAATCACTTGTATTTTCAATAACAGAGGTTATTGGCTAATTATATCATTGAAACATACTGATGTCAAATATTTTCTACAAATACAATTCTGTATGAAAATGATATTACAAATCCTATTATACGAATAGTTTTTGTCATAATAGGACAACTCCTCTCAGTGGAACCAGTAATTTTTTTTCAGAACATTTGCATGTTCTGAAGCCATTCAAATATTTGAATTTTTCAGTGAGCATCCATTCATGGAGTTGAACAGTTTTCAGTCTAAGATGGCAACACAGGAAGACCATGAATTCAACTTTTCAAAGGACTATTCCACATTATAGCTATTTACATAATAATACCTTCTGAAGTAGAACAGAGGGCCCGCTAAACCACTTCTGCACAACTAAAGAGGGGATAACAAAAAATAATGCAAGAGACATGGTAACAAAAGGAACTCTAATGCTGTGGAATGGCAGTAGAGAGGAAAAATATTGAGGAACCCACCATAGATTCCCCTGTTTTTGGAAACAGAAAAAAGAAAAAAACTAGAACTATACCGCGAAATGCAAAGAGCTATAAGAACACTCTCCAGGTAGCAGGGAGTGGAAAAGAAGTCAATTTATGTTCCACCCCACCTTAAAAGACAAGAGTAGTGTCCAGACGCCATTACCAGCAGATCTGGTCCTCACTGTGAGCTGGCAGCCATTAAAAGCCCAGAGTCCTCAAGTCCATACCATCCTTGTTGTGCTGGAGCAGAGAAAATGATTTTTTTCTTTTGTATTATCTCTAAAATTTTAAAATTTTGTTTTTCTAAATTGTCTTCGCTTCTATTAATATACTTGTTTTTCATTTTTTTTGTACTTTTCTTGTCACCTTATTTCTTATTATTATTATCTTTTAGGAAATAAACCACAGTTTAAAAGAGTAACATAAAGACACAGTTCTTGCCACCCACTAAAGGTAAGAAAGGATGTCTACATATAGTGATACACAAGAACATTCCAGTTCATTTAAGAGGAGTCCTTCTAACCAATCCACAGGAACAAACACAGAAGGTCAAGCAAAATGGGGAGACAGAGGAATGTGCTCCAAAAAAAGGACCAGGAAAAAAAAACCTCAGGAAAAAAGTTAATGAAACAGAAATAAGCAATATTTCTTATTGCCAATATGCTTATTGGCATAAGCAAAATATGCCAATAAAGAAGTGGAAGTAATGATTATCAAGGTGGTGCTGGAAAGGAGAGCAGAAGAACTTAGTGATACCTTCAAAAAAGAGAAACTCTAAAGAAGAACCAGATTTGAAGAATATAATTGAAATGAAAAACACACTAGAGAGAATAAACAGGAGATTAGCAGATTTGGAAGAATGTGATAACAATCTAAAGACAGGATAATGGGAGATACACAAGCTGAACAGAAAAAAAGAATTCTAAGAAATGGGGGTGAGCCAGGGATTTCCTGGACAACATCAAGTGAATAAACACTCACATTGCAGGGGTCCCAGCAGAAGAAGAGGGAGAGAAAGAGGTAGAAAATTTATTTGAAGAAATACCTGAAAATGTCATTAACCTTCAGGTCCAAGAAGCACAGAGAGTTCTAAACAAGATGAACCCAAGGAGGTCCATACCACATCACGTCAAAGACAAAGAGAATTGTAAAAGCAGCAAGAGAGAAGCAAAAAGTGCCCTACATGGGAAAATATATAAGGATATCATCTGATTTTTTTTGGCAGAAACTTTGAATGAATTATGCCATTCCCTTGTGGCTTGCAAAGTGTGGAAAGGAAAAATAAAAATTTATCTACTTGGCGAGGTTATACTTCACAGCTGAGGAAGAAATAAAAACATTTCCAAGAGAAACAAAAGCTAAAGGAGTTTATCACCACTAAACAAGCCTGAGAAGAAATGTTAAAAGGACTCCTTCCAGTCGAACAAAATAATGACCATCATTAGACATAACAAAATTTTGAATATAAAGATGCAAAAAATGAGAGCATATATATAAAATGTGGAGGAGGGAGTAAAGTTTTCTTCTAAAATGTGTTTGAACTGGACTTGGAGGAAGATGGCAGAGTAGGGACCCTAGCTTTATCGAGTCCCTGGAATTCAGGTGGATAGCTATAAAATAATTCTGAACACTGTGAACTGAAAGAGATCTAAGAAAAGGATTGCTGCAATTCTACAAATAGAAATGTAACCACTTTTTGCAAGGTAAGAGGAGTGGAGAAGTGAATCCAAGGCAATATATGGGAAGAGAAGCATGGGGGAAGGGAGCCTTCATAAGCCAGCTACTGGAAAGTGATATAATAGCAGAGCACAAAATTGGAATTATTTGAGAAGTCTGCTCCAGTGAGGGACATCTCTACCTGAAAGGCACTCAGGTGGCAAAGTGGGGTAGAATGCTAGGTGGGAAACTGTGGTTTCAAGATCCCTGGGGTCACAGAAAGAATGGGGGTGCCAGAGTATAGCTGTGTTCCTAAGCATTGGAGTGGAGAAGCCAGCTGCAACCAGTGACCTGAGAAGCAGGCTTTCAGCTCAGTGTTGCCATAAACCCTAAACTAAGGCACTGTCAGGCAACCACTCTCCTAGTAAGGGCTCAGCAATCAGCTGACTCTGGGTGTTACCCCTCCTTTTCCTGGGAGAATGGATATGGGTAGATGCTACAGGAACCTGCAGGGTTTAGAGACTCGAGCTGCTGGGTTGTGCACCACAGGAGCCTGCAAAGTTTGGAGACTTGAAATGGGGTCCCATGCCCAAGAAAAAAATGCTTGGTGACAGGCTAGGTGTACACAGAGTGTAGATGGAAACCAGGGAGAAAAAAGTTATTGACTGCTTTTCCCTGAGGGCACACTGAAGAGTCAGGACCATGATCTTTCAGCCCTGGGGCTGGAGAATTCGGTGCCACCACTTTTATTTTCATCCTCTAAAGCTGCATGGAAAGCCTTCAGGGAACAAAAGCCATATAGAGCAATCTAGAGCTGGAGTCACTTACACTGAGCCAAACCTCCAGGGAAGGGCCATGTAACTCCACCTTGGGCAAAGACACCTGAGAAAAAGCACAGCAGTTACCTTCCCAAAAGACCAACAGGAACATCTGGCAAATACCAAGTTCACCAATTACACAGAACTGAAATACTCCAGTACTAGAGGAAAATAGTATATAGAATTTATTTATTTTTTTTTAGTATATAGAATTTGAAGGTGTTTTTTTTTTCCCTCAAGTTTCTTTAGCCTTTAAGTTGAAAAGGAAAAAAAAAGAATTAAGTTAACAAACTATGTCTTTCCCCCCCCCCCATTTTTCCATTTACATCATATATATATATATATATATGTGTGTGTGTGTGTGTGTGTGTGTGTGTGTGTGTGTATACACACACACATATATATTTTCTTCATTTTTGGCCTCCCTTCATTGTATTCAGTTTTGTTTTGATTATATATATATTATGTATATAATGTGTATATATATACACATATATATGTATGTATATATTATATACATGTGTATATATACATAATATATATAATATATATACATACATCATACATACACACAACACATATATGTGTGTGTGTGTATATATTTTTTTTTCTTTCTTTAAAATGTTAGGTTCTAGTTTCTTCCAACAGGTCAAAATATACCCAGGACCTAGTGTGTTACCCTGTTCTAATTTGTTTAGTCTATACTTTCTGGGGTCATGTTTGATATATTTGTATTTTGCTTTTTTATTCATGTATAAATGGACAAAATGATAAGATGGGAAAAATCACATCAGAAAAAAGAACAGGAGGCATTATTAACTGCCAGAGACTTAATAACTATGGGTATTAGTAAAATGTCAGGGCTAGAACTCAGAACAGCAATTACGAATATACTAGCTGGGCTTGAAAAAAGCATAGAAGACACCAGAGAAAAGCCTTCTGGAGAAATAAAAGAAATAAAATCTAATCAGGTCAAAATCAAAAAGGGTTTTATTGAGATGCATAAAAAATGAGGGTTCTAACTGCTAGGATGAGGCAGAAGAGAAAACCAGTGACATAAAAGATAAAATGATGGAGAATTAGGAAACTGAGGAAAAGAGAGAAACAATGACTGGATCACAAGGGGAGGATTCAAGGTATCAATGATTCCATATAGAAGAACAATATCAGAATAACTGGGGTCCCAGAGGAAAAAGAAAAAGAGAGGAGGCCAGGAGGTAGATTGGAGCAAATTATAGCATATACATTCTTCAAGTGTACATCGGACATTCTCCAAAATAGATCACATAGTCCAATATAGGTCACAAATCAGGTTTCAACCAGTACCAAAAGATTGGGATCATTCCCTGCATATTTTCAGATGTTTTGAAACTTGAAGTCAACCACAAAAGGAAAATTTGAAGGAACTCAAATACTTAGAGGTTAAAGAGCAGCTTACTAAAGAATGAATGGGTCAACCAGGAAATTAAAGAAGAATCTTAAAAAATCATGGAAACAAATGAAAATAAAAACCCAACTGCTCAAAACCTTTGGGATGCAGCAAAGTCATCCAAAGAGGGAAATATATAGCAATACAAGCCTTTTTTTCAAGAAATAAGAAGTCTCAAATACACAACCTAACCTGACACCTAAAAGAGCTGGAGAAAGAACAGCAAATAAAACCTAAGCCCAGCAGAAAATAATTAATAAAGATAGAGCAGAAATCAATGAAATAGAAATCAAAAGAACTGTAGAATAGATCAATGAAACTAGGATCTGGTTCTTTGAAACAATTAATAAGATCAATAAACCCCTAGCCAGACTTATCAAAAAGAAAAGAAAAGGTATCCAAATTAATAAAACAATGAATGAAAGAGGAGAGATCACAACCAAACCAACGAAATACAATTATGACAACATATTATGAACAACTATATGCCAACCAATAATGGATGCATTCCTAGAAACATATAAACTATCAAACTGAAGCAGGAAAAAATAGAAAACCTGAACAGACCCATAACCACAAGAAAGTTAAAGCAATAATCAAAAATCCCCCAACAAACAAGAGTGCAGGGTCAGATGTCTTCCCAGGGGAATTCTACTAAACATTTAAACAAAAGTTAATACCTATTCTTCTGAAGATGTTTCAAAAAATAGAAATGGAAGGAAAACTTCCAAACTCTTTCTATGAGGCCAGCATTACATTGACCCCAAAACCAGTCAAAGACCCCATCAAAAAGAATTACAGACCAATATCTCTGATGAACATGGATGCAAAAATTCTTACTAGCCAATAGGATCCAACAGTACATTAAATGTATTATTCACCACGACCAAGTGGGATTTATTCCTGGGCTACAAGGCTGGTTCAACATCTGCAAATCAATCAATGTAATACATTAATAAAAGAACAAGAACCATATGATACTCTCAATAGATGCTGAAAAAGCATTTGACATAGTACAGCATCCTTTCTCCATTAAAACTCTGCACAGTGTAGGGACGGAAAGAAAATACCTCAATATCATAAAAGTCATATATGAAAACCCACAGCAAATATCATCTTCAATGAGGAAAACATGAGAGTTCTTCCCCTAAGATAAGGAATATGACAGGATGTCCACTCTCACCACTGTTGTTCAACATAGCACTAGAAGTCTTAGCTTCAGCAATCAGACAACAACAACAACAACAAAAAGTTACCTGAATTATCAAAGTAGTAGTCAAAGTCTCACCCTTCACAAATGACATGATATTCTAGGTGCAAAACCCAAAAGACTCCACCCCCAAATTGCTAGAGCTCATACAAGAATTCAGTAAAGTCTCAGGATACAAAATATATGCACAGAAATCACTTGCATTACTATACATTAACAATGAGACAGAAGAAATAGAAATTAAAGAATCCTATTTACAGCTGGACCAAAAACTATAAGACACCTAGGAATAAACCTAACCAAAGTACTAAAGGATCTGTACCCTGAAGACTATAAAACTCTTGAAAGAAAATGAGGAAGACACAAAGAAATGGAAAAATGTTCCATGCTTATGAATTAGAAGAATTAAATGCTATTAAAATGTCTATGCTACCTAGAGCAATCTATACATTCAATGTAGTCCCTATCAAAATACCATAAACATTTTTTGCAGAGCTGGAACAAATAATCCTTGGAACTAGAAAAGACCCCAAATGACCAAAGGAAATTTGAAAAAGAAAAACAAAAGCTGCTGGCATTACAATTCTGGACATTAAGCTCTATTACAAAGCTGTCATTATCAAGATAGTATGGTACTGGCATAAAAACAGACACATAGCTGATGATTATTAGACGTAGATGGTAAATGTATGCTAAGCCAAGAAATATTGAGTTTATATTGAAAGCAACATAAGTCAATGTTAAGTTTTAAATACTGCAATTTCAAAATTTGATTTATTCATTTATTTTCTAATATTCAGCAGATGTGTTTGATTGTTTACTATGTGTAAATTGTCTACTGTATTTGTTAGGTGTCAGACATTCTCATGTGCTTTACATAGAAGTGAACTGTTCCTGTTCTCATACAAATTATAATGTGAAAAAATTAATATATGTATGTAGACTGCATAGATGAAGTTGATGAGTAAGATTTGGTCAAGGGAAGCAAAATAGGTGGTACTATAATCCCTCATCTAAAGGACAATGAAGATCTGAACCAAGTCCAAGACAGCAGGCCTATTAAGAATGAGTTGTATTTGAAATACTCTTCTGAGGTATAGCCAACAGGAATTTTTGGTCAGCCATGGAGAGGAAGAGATAATTTGAGGTGATTTTCAAAATACTGAAGTTTCTACCTTGGAACAATTATGTATATTCAGTCTAAAACCTCTCTAATAATTATCTAAGGTTAACTTTACATGATAGGTAAGGCATTCTTGGCACATGTTTAAAAAAAAATTCAAGCACTTTGGTCCAAATTTAAAATGTTACTTGCATTTTCTTAACTGCAAAGATGAAAACCAACTTAAATACTTCTACAAGAATCAAAAGTTTCCTGGTACAAGTGGCTAGATGTATATTTGAGTACTGACTAGCAGAAATAATTTAACAAAATACAAAAACAAACCTTTCATTTTTCAGTGACTGATTCCTCAGTAGTAGTCATAAAGTTCCCAAATCATTTCCAGGTGATATTGTAAAGATAAATTGTTCTCAATTTTTTTAATAGAAAAGGATACAGGAAAGGCAATTGAAATATCAACACATTTTTTTAAATAAATGAAATGTAACCTTTTTAAACTATATATTACCTGTAAATATATCCTCTAAATACCAGAGGGTGAATTATTCAATCCTTGAAAACTGTAGAATACTTATGAAAGAAATTGCAGATGACAAAAAGAAATAGAAAAACATTCCATACCAATGGATTGGAAGAAAAGATTTATTACTTTATATATATATATATATATATATATATATATATATATATATATGATTATATAACAAAACTTATATAAGTAATTATATAAAAAATTTAAAAAATTTATACTACCCAAAGCAATCTACACATTTAGTACAATCCCTCTCAAAATGTCACCGGCATTTTTCACATAGATAGAACAAGAAAAGCCCTAAATTTTGTACAGAACCACAAAAGACCCTGAAGAGCCAAAGCAATCCTGAAAAAGAACAAACTTGGAGACATCAAGATTCCAGATTTCAAGCTATATTATAAAGCTGTAGTCATCAATACAGTATGGTAGTGGCACAAAAACAGACACACAGATCAAGGGACCAGAACAGAAAACCCAGAAATGGCCTCACAATATGCCATCTTCAACAAAGCAAGAAAGAATATCCAATGGAAAAAAAACATTCAACAAATGATGATGGGAAAACTGGACAGCAACATGTGAAAGAATGAAACTGGACTACTTTCTTATAGCATACATAAACAAATTCAAAATGGATTAAAGACCCAAATGTGAAACAGGAAACCATCAAAACCCTAGAGGAGAACACAGGCACCAAGCTTTTGACATTGGCTGTAGCAACCTCTTAGTGGATACCTCTGCTGAGGCAAGGGAAGCAAAAGCAAAAATGAACCACTGGGACTTTATCAAAGCAAAAAGCTTCTGCATAGCAAAGGAACTAGTTAACAAAACTAAAAGGGAACCTACCGAATGGGAGAAAATATTTCCAAATGACATATCTGATAAAGAGTTAGTATCTAAAATATATAACGAACTTATAAAACTCAACACCCAAAAAACATAATCCAGTTAAGAAATGGGCTGAAAACATGAATAGACATTTTTCCAAAGAAGACATCCAGATGGCTATTAGACAATTAAAAAAATGCTGAACATCACTCATTATTAGGGAAATAAAAATCAAAACTACAATGAGATACCACCTCATGCCTATCAGAACAGCTAAAATTAACACAGGACACAACAGGTGTTGGCAAGGATGCAGAGAAAGGGGAACACTCTTACACTGTCGGTGGGTTTAAGAACTGGTGTACTCTAGAAAACAGTATGTATCAAGGCTCTTCAAAAAGTTAAAAATAGAACTACCCTATGACCCAGCAATTACACTACTTGATATTTACCCGAAGTATACAAAAATACTGATTCAAAGGGATATATGTACCCCAATGTTTATAGTAGCAGTATCAACAATGGCCAAATTATGGACAGAGTCCAAATGTCCATCAACAGATGAATGCATAAAGAAGACGTGATTTTATACATATATATACTACTTATTATATATTATAGTGTATTATATATACTATATATAGTATATATATGATGAATACATCATTATTATATTACTTATATTACAAGTAATATTCTTATATATATAAGAATATTATGCAGCCATCAGAAAGAATGAAATCTTGCCATTTTCCATGATGTGTTTGGAGCTAGAGTGTATTATGCTATGCAAAATAAGTCAGTGAGAGAAAGACATATACCATACAAATTTACTCATATATGAAATTTAAGAAACAAAACAGATTAACATAGGGAGAGAAAAAGAAAAGCAAACCATAGAGCATAGTTTTAACCATAAAGAACAAGCTGAGGATTACTGCAGGGAAGGTGGGGGTTGGGTTAAATAGGTAACACATATTGGGAAAGGCACTTGTTGTGATGAATCACTAAATTAAAGTGCATTAAAGATCATTTGGCTTAGTCCTTCAGTTTAGCAGATGTGAAAACATGAATTCAGAGGAACTAAATTCCTACAACTGAATAGTATGATTTTCCAAAGACAGACAGTGCATTGGTATAGGGCTGGTACTAGAAACCAGATCTGCTGATTACCTAAATGCTGAGATCTAAAGGACCACAAACCTTAGTAAAGCTCTCCAAAAGAATGTCATGGGATTTTTAGTCCAAACCAGAGTTTTAAAGTAAGAGTATAAGTTACTTCATCCGTGAGCAAGCAGTTTGACAAGGCTCATTTATTTAAAACTATTATTGAAGTTATTAATATTTTCAAATTTTAGATTTCTTTTGTGACATTAAAACAGTTCTAAATTACCCCCTGTGATGTTTTTATAATGTATCACTCTAAAGTAACTTCATTTTACCAGTTCTAAAACTTTGTCTTAATGTTTTCCTGATCACAATACTCTGAAATTATCTATTGATTCTTGTTGTCTTTCCATGAAGTATATTGTAGATTTTATAAAAGCAGGGACATGTCTGCTCTGTTTGTTGCAGTAATGCAAGAGCCTAGAATAGTAGATACAGTTGACAATATGTATTTTTCAATAAACAGCTTCAGTAGTTTATTGAATTTTTTAAAAATTTATTATAATTACTGAAATAGAAATGACTGGTTTCAAAACCATGACTGTAAGTTATCTTTAAGCATTATTACACTAAAAAAGACTTTTCAACTGAATAAATCTTGAAGTGTTACTCAAAAATATACTAATAGTATCAATACTAACATTAATAATAATAATTAAAAAAAACAGTCATTTCCTTATACCAGGTTCAATGTAGTAATGTAACTGAACCCAAGTTCATTTGCCCAATGCCCAGCAAAGCCATTTACTGAGTCATGGAGTATGCAGTAAGGAAAGGGTTTATTAGAAAGGCAGACAAACAAGGGGAGGAGAGGGCAAGGTTCAAATCCACCTCCCAGAAAGGAGGAGAATCAGGGAAGTTCACAGGCAAACCAAAAAAGCACTGGGTAAAAAGTTGCAGTTGTGGGACGCCTGGGTGGCTCAGTTGGTTGAGCGGCTGCCTTCGGCTCAGGTCATGATCCCAGCGTCCTGGGATCGAGTCCCACATCGGGCTCCTTGCTCGGCAGGGAGCCTGCTTCTCCCTCTGCCTCTGTCTGCCTGTGCTCGCTCATTCTCCTTCTCTCTCTCTGACAAATAAATAAAATCTTAAAAAAAAAAAAAAGTTGCAGTTGCCCTTCTTACTCCAAATAAACCTTTGGTTAAGGGTTCCAGTCATCACTGTCTTTTCATCATTCCTCATTCTTGAGGCAATTGGGATGATAACCCCTTTAGTTATTTTCTGCTAAAATGGGATGAAGATCAGGGTTAGAGGAGTGGAACCCTTCTACACTGATATGTAAGAATATATACATATTCTTTAGTTCTAGGTTGAAACCCAACATTTTAAATTACCAAGATTTTTGTCCTTTAGTTAGTAGTTCTTATAGTATAATTTTATCTAGAGGCTTAGGGGAGATTTTTTGAAACCAAGTAGCTAGTTGTACTTACCAATTAATTTCTTTGGACCAGCTCTCCTACATAATTTGAGGTCCATCAATGTTTCACTCATCCAAGCAGGGTTCTTTTCGATGTTCCCTTTGCTGACAGAGTATAGGGAACCTGTGGGTTCTTATAACTAGCGTGTGATATATCCACCACTTAATGCCCTTATAGTTTTACTGAAGAATGGTGGTTAATATCACCTCATAAAGGTCTTGTCCAACAAAGTTGGAGTTGATTCCCTGGGTGCCTGCTCTCCCAAGTCTTTAAGAAGTCTCCAGGATTCAGATAGCATAAGGGCACATCTATGGGGTACACCAACCTACTGAAGCAAATTATTTACTGAATGTACCTGATAGTATCTTATTCTAAATATAAGCCCCATCAGAAACTCCTAAGTCATGAAAAAAGTGTCAAAAAGTCTTCCATGTAACATTTTCTAGGGGCTTAAACCAAGTTTACTTGTAGGGGCCACTCTTACCTAAAGCAGGATAAGCAAAAAATTTTTCCCCCAAGTTCATTTGCTTTCTTGGCATATCTTTTCCAAAGTTCATTTTGTTCCATTTTTCTAGGTTGTTGGGGGTCCCAGGAAAGGTAAATTCCACTGAATGGCCAAGGCATTGGAGCCTGCTTGTGTGATTTTGCCATAAACGCTGCTCCATTGGCCCTCTGAATGGGTAGACGCAATCCAAGCCTAGGGATGATTTTACTTAAAATTAATGACAACTTGCTGGGGTGCCTGGGTGGCTCAGTGGGTTAAGTCTCTGCCTTCAGCTCTGGTCATGATCTTGAGGTCCTGGGATCGAGCCCCGCATTCAGGCTTTCTGCTCAGCAGGGAGCCTGCTTTCCCCTCTCTCTCTGCCTGCTGCTCTGCTTACTTGTGATTTCTCTCTTTCTGTCAAATAAATAAATAAAATCTTTAACAAAAAGTTATGACAAATTGCAAGGCTTTCTTTGAATGGTATGAGAAAGTTTTGGCTCAACAAAGGGGTCTACAAATACCAGCAAATATCTGAGTGAAATCATATGGTATTAGTCTTTCTCAGTCTGACTTATTTCACTTATAATACCATCTAGATCTATCCATGTTGTTGCAAATAGCAACATCATTTTTTTTTAAATGGTGAGCAAATGACTAAACAGAGCAAAACAGCAGAATCAGACATATATGGAGAATTGACTGTTGCCAGGGGGAGCAGGTGGTGGGAGGATGGGCAAAATGGATAAAGGAGAGTAGAAAATACAGGCTTCCAGATGTGAAATAAGTTATGGTAATAAAAGGAAAGGCATAGGAAATATAGTCAATAATACTGTAATAGCATTGTATGCTGACAGATGGTAGTTACACTAGTGGTGAGAATAGCATATGGTATAGAGATGTTGAGTCACTATGTTATACACCTGAAACTCATGTAACATTGTATGTCAACTATACTCATATTAAAAGGTTAAAAACATATTGGCAAATATTGAAAACTATTTTTGGCACCATGGTAAAGTCTGCCCGTCTGCTCTAGGTGTGGTGCCTCTAAGTTGTATACTTTTCAGAATTCAGTTTTATGAATTTTTGCACAAATATCACATTTTTAAAACAGTTCCATGAAGACTAGGACCTGTAATATATTTCTGGATACCCTAAAGAATAGCATCTCACCCATAATGGGTACTTTGATGAATATGGTTAATTATTTCTTCCATAAGAAGTTCTGGGATAAGGATCCCTTATATTTTCAGCCATCTGTAGTGCCAGCATGGTGTCCAAGCCCCTATTCCTTAGCTTTTCTTAGGTGTTCAGGAGAATACTAGAGTTGGTATTTAGTTAAGTGTATACATCTGGTACCAAAGCCATTATAGAGTTTTGGAGTCTTATACAGACTACCATCTTGCCAGCTTGATCTGCCCATTTTTCTGGTGTCCTTAGCAGTGGACAAAACTGATGAGTCACCACTGTATCCCGTTCTTCACTGTACTTGATCCACAAAACTTTCCTCAACCATGAACATCCCAAATTTATGATTTTACAACTGCAGATCCATCAAATCAGGACAACTGGAATAAACTTTTTCAATTATCTGTGGGTATCTGGTGATCTTTCTGAATAGCCCACATAGCTACAGGCATGAAGATGGTCTCAACATGGGCCATTGGGGCGATTTTTTTTTCTCTGAAAATTACCTCAAGTTGTCTAGCTTCAAGTGGCAGGGCTTCAGGGAAAAGAACGCTTTTAGTTCTCAACAATTCTAAGTAAACATAATGGGAGAAAATTGGAAACTTTAATTTGAAGAATCATAGTCAGACACTAGAGGATATTAGGGTTTAGGATTCAGCCCAGGTTTACAGGAAAACAACAAATACTCAAAGATAGTTAATCAGAACCAGGACCTAATATACACAAGGGTATGTTATTGAAATGGAGTTCTCTAAAATAACCCCATTTCCACCAAAGATATTCAAATTAAAACTAAATTGTTTTTAAAATAAGTCCAACTTTAACAAACTCAGCCTATTTACATAAGAACAGCAAGAATAAGGATTGACCACATAGTCTTTCTTTTTTTTTAAATCTGCTTTTTTAAAATCTGACAAAGTTGCAACTTTCCATAACGAATTTCAAATTGAACTTTTAAGAGCTTCTTGAGAGTAAGAAGCCAACCCAAATACCTGTCATCAGATTTTTGCTTGTGATATATATGGATTTGGTAAATTCCTCTTTTCTTAAGGTCTCCATAATATCCCGGCACCTGCCAGGAAGTTACCCTCTTTACCCATCAGGTAAGGCTGCTGGAAACCATGTAAACAAGGTACCAGGATGATTTTTATAAGGGGCTTCAATGGTTCCATATATCAACCTTAATTCTTTAAAGCTGTCTGGTCATTTTGGAGTATACATGTCTCCTTCAATATGACATTCAAGTCAAGCTTTGGTAATATGACCAACATTTCCAATGGTGTCTTGCCATTAGGAGAACAGATTCTTAATAGAACTTATGCAAATAAATGCATTGCCATGAAAATGTAATACTCACTGAAACTTTCTGAGTTCTGGAGGGGAAAAAAGTATTTGTTACCAAATTTCTTTAAGTCATAGATAGCTTACGAGAAACAATTTCCTTAAATCTAGAAGAGCAAACAAACAAACAGCAGTGTTTTCAATGACAGTCATAGTATTTTTTTTCATATTCTTTAATAATCCTAGGAGATATTGGCTTGATAATCCTTTTACATCAACAACCTGAATGTTTAGCTCTATGGCAGCTTGCCAAAATTGATAACATTGAAATCCTTAGCATCTTCTTTGGTTGTTTCTGTTCAAGTCTAACTTACTCCTGCTTCTGTTAGACAAATCAGAGATTCCAGTTCCCTAGCAATGATTGGTAAGCTATTTAGCCATTGGCTCTGTTTCCAGACTCAAAATCTTGAGGAATTTGATCAACTTCTGTGGATATCCTTGGATAGACATATTACTGAGCATAATAGTGTACTTTCTCAATACTTTGTGGAAAATTAGATCTACTCTTTCTCCATGAACCACTTTAATCTTTCTGATAAAGTTTTCTCAAGTATTTGAATCTTGACCAGCTACCATAGCACTGCTAACCGATCTTTGCTTTCCAGCTTTTATTGCAACCACATGTCCAGAGTGTAAGTAGTAATGATCCACTTTTGGGGTGTCACCTGCATGTTTTTGGCTTCCTTCAAAGAGTGTTAATGTCAAACATGCCCTAAACAAATTCATGATAAAAAAAAAATGATACAATGAATTGACAATGAGTCTAAAGCAGTTTTCTTCAACTTGAATCTCTTCAATGGCATAAAGTACTTCATACCCACATGCATCCTTGGAAGCTTAGTCTTCTGTCCTTCACTATTGCTAACAGAATTTTCTTCAATTCACACAAGGAATCAACAGCATGTAAGACTGACAACACTTCTTTGTCAATTCAATCAATTCCATGTTTGTTTGAATGCAGTTTTCTAATTAATTATAGAAATTATTGCAGGCCCGTAGTTGTCAGAATCTATGAATTTCAAGGAGCAAGATAGTGGAGGAGTAGGAAACTTAAATTTTGTCAGGTCCCAGGAATTTAGCTAGATAGTTATCAAACCATTCTGATCAAAAAAACTTTCTAGGTGGTAGGATGTGCAGAGAAGTGAATCTGAAGCAACACATGGGATGAGAGACTGCGGGGGGATGGGCCAGCTCCTGGCAAGTGATAGAGCAGCAGAGCACAAAATTGGAACTTTTAGAAGTCTGCTCCACTGAGAGATATTGCTCCAGAGACTAAGCAGGGGGTGGAGCCCTCACTGAGACACTGTGGTCTCAGGTGCCTCGGGATCACAGAAATACTGGAGTGTCTGAGTGTAGCAGAGCTCCCAGATATTGGAGTGGGGAAGGCGGCTGTGAAGACAGAACCGAGAAGTGGGCTTTCAGCTCAGGTTAACATAAAGCATTATTCCCAGCACAATCAGGCCACTGTTTTTTGAGCAGGGATCCCACAAGTGGCAGATATGGGAATACATATCTTCCTTCCACTAGGAGGAATGGTATGGGACTGTGCTGCAGGAATTTTCTGAGTTTGGAGTCTCCAAATGGGGCCATGTGTCAGAGATGGAAGTCCTCCATCACAAGCCAGATGAGCACAGAGCACAACCACAGACCAGGGAGACAGGAATGATTGACTGCTTTTCTTTCAGGGCACACTGAGGAGTGGGGCCTGAGCTCTCAGCTTCTCTGGGCTGGAGATTGGGAGGCTGCCATCTTCATTCTCCTCCTCCAAAGCTGTATGGAAAGTGATCAGGGAAAAATAAGCTATTGAGAGCAAAACCAAGCAGATTACTTAAGCTAGCCCCTGGCAAGGGTGGTGCAATTCCACCTCAGGCAAAGACATTTGAGAACCACTGCAACAGGCCCCTCCCCCAGAAGATCAGCTAGATCATCCAGCCAAGACCAAGTTCACCCATCAGTGAGAACCACAGAACTCCAGAGCTAGGAGAATGTAGCCCATCAAAATCATGGCTCTTTTTCCCCATGATTCTTTAATCTTTCATATTAAATAAAGGTTTTTTTTCTTATTCTATTTTTTGTTTTTCATCTTTCTTATTTTAAACTCTTTTTAAACTATTTTATCAATGCCTTTAAAAAACCCTTTTAAATTTTCATTCTTACACTCATATTCTATCCCATCATAGTCTTTAGCCTTATTTTTTGTGTACATATAAGTTTTTCATTCTTTAAACTTTGGGATACAGTTTCTTCTAACAGATCAAAATACACCCTAAATCTAACACATGGTTTTGTTTTAATCTCCACCCTGATCACATTCTCCCTTTTTTTTTCCCTTTTTTCAACCAATTTCTTATTAATTCCTTTTTTACAATCTTACATACATACATATATCCTCTCAGGTTTAGGGGTTTAGGTGGTTTCTTCTGATTTGATTAGTATATATTTTTCTGGGGTCATTGCTAACCTTTTAGTATTTTGTTCTCTCATTCATCTATCCTTATCTGAATAAAATGGCAGGGTAGAAAAATACACCTTAAAAAAAAAGTATAAGCAGCAAATTCAATGGTTAGGGATCTAACAAATATGGACATTGGTAATGTTTCAGAACTAGAGTTTAAATGATGATTATCAAGGTGCTAGCTGGGCTCAAATAAAGCATGGAAGTGGGGCGCCTGGGTGGCTCAGTGGGTTAAAGCCTCTGCCTTCGGCTCAGGTCATGATCTCAGGGTCCTGGGATTGAGCCCCACATCAGGCTTTCTGCTCAGTGGTGAGCCTACTTCCTCCTCTCTCTCTGCCTGCCTCTCTGCGTACTTGTGATTTCTGTCTGTCAAATAAATAATTTTTTTTTTTTTAAAAAAGCACGGAAGATACTAGAGAATCCCTTTCTAGAGAAATAAAATCTCTTTATGGAGAAATAAAAGGATTAAAATCTAACCAAGTTGGAATAAAAAAAGTGATCAATGAGGTGCAACAAAATAGAGCTCTTACTGTTAGGACAAATGAGGCAGAAGAACGATTTGGTGATATGGAAGACCAAATGATGGAGAATAATGAAACTTAGCAAAAGAGACACAAACAACTACTGGACTACCAGGGGAGAATTTGAGAGATAAGTGATACCATAAGATGAAACCATAAGATATTAGAATAATTGGGGTTCCAGAAGAAGAAGAAAGAGAGAGAGGGACAGAAGGTATGTTGGAGCATATTAAAGCAGATAATTTCCCTAATTTGGCAAAGGGAACAGCTTAAAAACCCAGGAGGCACACAGAATCCCCCTCAAAAAATCAATAAAAATAGGTCCACACCTCATTATCTAGTAGTAAAACTTATAAGTCTCAGTGACAAAGAGAAAATCCTGAAAACAGCTCAGGACAAGAGGTCTGTAACATACAATGGTAGAAATGTTAGATTGGCAGCAGACATGTCCACAGAGACCTGGCAAGCCAGAAAGGACTGGCATGATATATTCACAGCACTAAACAAAAATATGCAGCCAAGAATACTATACCCAGCTAGGCTATCATTGAAAATAGAAGGAGAGATAAAAAGCTTCCTCCAAGACAAAATCTAAAAGAATTTGCAAATCCCAAACCAGACCTACAGGAATTCTTGAAAGGGGTCCTCTAAGCAAAGAGAGAGCCTAAAAGTAACAGACCAGAAAGGAACAAATAAAATATACTGTAACAGTCACTGTAAAGGCAATACAATGGCACTGAATTCATATCTTTCAATAGTTACCCTGAATGTAAATGGGCTAAATGACCTGATCAAAAGACACAAGGTATCAGAATGGATTTAAACAAACAAACAAACAAAACAAAAAAAAACAAAAAAAATCAGTATGCTGTCTATAAGAAACTCATTCTAGACCCAAAGAAACCTCCAAATTTAAAGTAATGGTGTGGAAAACAATTTACCTTGCTAATGGACATCAAAAGAAAGCTGGGGTGACAATCCTTATATCAGATAAATTAGATTTTAAGCCAAAGACTATAATAAGAGATGAGTAAGGACACTATATCATACTTAAAGGGTCCGTCCAACAAAAAGATCTAACAATTTTAAATATCTATGTCCCTAACATGGGCACAACCAATTACATGAGCCAATTAATGACATAGTCAAAGAAACACATCAACAATAATACAATAATAGTAGGGGAAATTAACACCCCATCACTGAAATGGACAGATCATCTAAACAAAAGATAAACAATGAAATAAAGGCTTTAAATGACACATTAGACCAGACAGACATCACAGATATATTTAGAACATTCCATCCCAAAGTAACAGAATATACACTCTTCTCTAGTGCACATGGAACAATCTCCAGAATAGATCACGTTCTGGGTTGCAAATCAGGTCTCAACTGGTATCAAAAGTTTGGTATCATTGCTTGCCTATTTTCAGACCACAATGCTTAGAAAACTAGAACTCAATCACAAGAGGAAAGTTGGAAAAACTCACATACATGGAGGCTAAAGAGAATCCTTTAAAGAATGAATGAGTCAATGAGGAAATTAAAGAAAATATTTAAAAATCATTAAAACAAATGAAAATGAAAACACAACTGTTCAAAATCATTGGGACACAGCAAAGGCAGTCCTGAGAGGAAAGTATAAAGCAATAAAAGTCTTTCTCAAGAAATAAGAAAGGCCTCGAGTATACAACCTAACTCTACACCTAAAGAAGCTGGAGAAAAAAGAGCAAAGAAAACCCAGCAGGAGGAGAGAATTAATAAAGATCAGAATAGATATCAATGAAATAGAAACCAAAAGAACAGTAGAACAAAGCAATGAAACTAGGAGATGGTTCCTTAAAAGAATTAATAAGCTTGATAAACCCCTGGCCAAACTTATCAAAAAGAAAAGAGAAAGAACCCAAATAAATAAAATCATGAATGAAGGAGGAGAGATCACAACCAACAGCAAAGAAACATAAACAATTATAAGAACATATTATGAGCAACTATACACCAGCTAATTTAACAATCTGGAAGAAATGGATGCATTCCTGGAGATGTATAAACTACCAAAACTGAAGCAAGAAGAAATAGAAAACCTCAACAGACCTATAACCTGTAAGAAGATTGAAGCAGTCATCAAAAATCTTCCAAAAAACAAGAGTGCAGGGCCAACTGGCTTCCCAGGGGAATTCTACCAAACATTTAAAGAAGAATTAATACCTATTCTCTTGAAACTGTTCCAAAAAATAGAAATGGAAGGAAAACTTCCAAACTCATTTTATGAGGCCAACATTACCTAGATACCAAAACCAGTCAAAGACTCCATCAAAAAGGAGAATTGCAGACCAATATCTCTGATGAACATGGATGCAAAAATCCTCACCAAAATACTAGCCAATAGGATCCAACAGTACATTAAAAGGATTATTCAACACGACCAAGTGGGATTTATTCCTGGGCTGCAAGGTTGTTTCAACATCCACAAATCAATCAATGTGATACATTACATTAATAAAAGAATGAACAAGAACTATATGATCCTCTCAATAGATGCTGGGAAAGCATTTGACAATGTACAGCATCCTTTCTTGATCAATACTCTTCACAGTGTAGGCATAGAGGGTACATACCTCAATATCATCAAAACCATCTATGAAAAACCCACAGCACATATCATCCTCAATGGGGAGAAACTGAGAGCTATTTCCCTAAGGTCAGGAACATGGCAAGGATGTCCACTATTGCCACTGCTATTCAACATAGTACTAGGAGTCTTAGCCTCAGCAATCAGACAACAAAAAGAAATAAAAGACATCTGAATAGGCAAAGAAGTCAAACTATCACTCTTTGCAGATGATAGGATTCTTTATGTGGAAAACGTGGAAGAGTACACTCCAAAACTGCTCAAACTCATACAGGAATTCAGTAAAGTGTCAGGATATAAAATTAATGCACAGAAATCAGTTGCATTTCTATACACCAACAGCAAAGAACTGCAAAGAAGACATCCAGATGGCCAACAGGTACATGAAAAAGTGCTCCACATCACTCGGCATCAGGGAAATACAAATCAAAACCACAATGAGATACCACCTCACACCAATCAGAATGGCTAAAATTAACACGTCAGGAAACAACAGATGTTGGCAAGGATGCGAAGAAAGGGGAACCCTCCTACACTGTTGGTGGGAATGCAAGCTAGTGCAGCCACTCAGGAAAACAGCATGGAGATTCCTCAAAAAGTTGAAAATAGAGCTACCCTGCAACCCAGCAATTGCACTCCTGGGTATTTACCTTAAGGATACAAATGTTGTAATCTGAAAGGGCACGTGTACTCAAATGTTTATAGCAGCAATGTCCACAATAGCCAAACTATGGAAAGAGCCTAGATGTCCATTAACAGAGGAATGGATAAAGAAGATGTGGTATAGATATACAGTGGAATACTATGCAGCCATCAAAAGAAATGAAATCTTGCCATTTGCAATGGATGGAACTAGAGGGTATTATGCTAAGTAAAATAGGTCAATCAGAGCAAGAGAATTATCATATGAACTCTCTGATATGAGGAATTTGAGAGGCATGGCACAGGGTCATGGAGGGATAGTAAGGGAAAAAAATGAAACAAGCTGGCATCAGGAGGGAGACAACTCATAAAAGACTCTTAATCTCACTAAACAAACTGAGGGTTGCTGTGGGGTGGGGGGAGAGGGATAGGGTGGCTAGGTTATGGACATTGGAGAAGGTATGTGTCATGGTGAGTGCTGTGAAATGTGTAAGCCTTATAATCCACAGACCTGTACCCCTGAAGCACATAATATATGTTGACAACATTTAAAAATTAAAAATTAAAGTGATAATATAAAAAAACAAAAAAATTTCATTTATCATGGGGAGCAACGAGTAATGTATAGAATTGTTGAATCATTATATTGTATACCTGATACTAATAACACTGAATACTAATTACACAGAAGTTTAAAAAAATTACAATTAAAATGCTGTCTGTGCGAGATTATTCTGTATTTCCAAGGAATTATCAAGATAGAGTGTAGATATCCACTTAACTCCTAAGGGAAACAATCCCCCAAAATATTTAATATTCTTTTTGTCTTAATTCAAATGTCTAAAGCCCCATCTGCTCTTCAAATACATTGTGATTCATCATATACTATAATAATCTTTATGCCTATTAATGTGTTTTAATCACCTTATATCTTTTTCTACACTAACAGATACATTTTAGCACCCATTTTCAAAAATATCTGTAATCCAGAGGTGTCAGAGTGGTTATAATAGCTAAGGTGCAAAATCTCTTCCTTTCACAGAACTTTTGTTTAAACCCACTTTACTTGTCTTCTATCTTGCAGTTATAGAAAAGGAGAATGGTTATATGAAGATATTAATGTATTTTATCACCTGTCAGGTTTTAAAGATAACTGTGAGCAATCATTTAAATTTGAAGATACATTTAGGATACTTGAATACAATTAGATATAATCACAGACAAATTATAAACACATGAACAAAACTAGAAGCTGGTTCTTTAAAAGAATTAATAAGATTGATAAACCACAGACCAAACTTATCTAAAAGAAAAGAGAAAGGACCCAAAGTAATAAAATTATGAATGAAAAGGGAGAGATCATGACTAACACCAAGGAAACAAAAAAAATTAGCAGAAATTATTACCAGCAAATATGTCAATGAATTTAAAAACCTGTAAGAAATGGATGCCTTCCTGGAAACCTGTTAACTATCAAGACTGAAACAGAAGAAACAGACAACCTGGATAGACCAATAACCAGTAACAAGATTGAAGCAGTGATCAGAAACTTCCCAAAAAAACAAGGGACCAGCACCTGACGAGTTCCCTGGGGAATTCTACTAAAAATTCAAAGATGTAATAATACTTATTATCCTGAAGCTGTTTCAAAAAAACAGAAACAGAAGGAAAACTTCCAGACTCATCCTATGAGGCCAGCATTACCTTGATCCCCAAACCAGGAAACGACCCCATCAAAAAGAATTTCAGACCAATATCCCTGATGAATATGTATGCCAAAATTCTCAACAAGATCCTAGCTAATAAGATCCAACAGTACATTAAAAGAATTATCTACCAGGATGAAGTGGGATTTATCTCTGGGATGCAAGGGTGGTTCAACATTTGCAAATCAATCAATGTTTTAGAACAAATCAATAAGAAGAGAGAGAAGAACCATATGGTCCCCTCAATTGATGCAGAAAAAGCATTTGACAAAATACAGCATCCTTTTATGAGTAAGACTCTTCAGAGTATAGGGATAGAGTGACCATTCCTCAATTTGATAAAACCCAACTATGAAAAACCCAGAGAACATCATTCTCAATGGGGAAAAGCTGAAAGCCTTTCCCTTAAGATCAGGAACACAACAAGAATGCCCACTCTCAACACTATTGTTCAACATTGTAATAGAAGTCCTAATAGCAGCAATCAGACAATCAAGAGAAATAAAATGTATTAAAATTGGCAAAGAAGAAATCAAACTCTCTTCACAGATGACATGATACTTTATGTGGAAAACCCAAAAGACTCTGCACCCAAATTATTAGAACTCATACAGCAATTCAGTAATGTGGCAGGATACAAAATCAATGTACAGAAATCAGTTGCTTTCTTATACACTAACAATGAAAATATAGAAAGGGAAATTAGAGAATTGATTCCATTTATTAAAGCACCAAGAACTATAAGATACCGGGGAATAAACCTAACCAAAGAGGTAAAGGATCTATACTCTAGGAACTACAAAATACTGATGAAAGAAATTGAAGAAGACACAAAAAGATGGAAAAACATTCCAGGCTGATGGATCAGAAGAATAAACATTGTTAAAATGTCTATGCAACCCAGAGCAATGTATACTTTCAAGCCCTCCTGATCAAAATACCAAAGACATTTTTCAGAGTGCTGGAACAAACAATCCTAAAATTTGTAGGGAAACAGAAAAGACCCCAAATCACCAAGTAAATGTTGAAAAAGAAAAACAATGCTGGGGGCATCACATTGCCTGATTTCAAGCTATATTACAAAGCTGTGATCACCAAGATAGCATAGTACTGGCAAAAAAAAACAGACACATAGATCAATGGAACAGAATAGAGAGCCAGATATGGACCTTCAACTCTATGATCAACTAATCTTCAACAAAGCAGGAAAAAATATCCAATGAAAAAGACAAGTCTCTTCAACAAATGGTGCTTGGAAAATTGGACAGCTATATACAGAAGAATGAAACTCGACCATTCTTTTATACCATACACAAAGATAAAATCAAAATGGATGAAGACCTCAATGTGAGACAGGAATCTATCAAAATCCTAAAGGAGAACATAGGTAGTAACATCTTCAACATTGACCACAGCAACTTCTTTTAAGACATGTCTCCAAAGGCAAGGGAAACAAAAGCAAAAATGAACTTTGGGACTTTATCAAGACAAAGAGCTTCTGCACAGCAAAGGAAACAGTCAAAAAACTAAAAGGCAACCCATGAAATAGGAGAAGATATTCACAAAAGACACTACAGACAAAGGGCTGATATCTAAGATATATAAAGAACTTCTCAAATTCACCAACCAAAAAATAAATAATCACGTCAAAAATGGGCAGAAGACATGAACAGACACTTCTCCAAAGAAGACATACAAATGGCTAACAGACACATGAAAGTGTTCATCATCATTAACCATCAGGGAAATTCAAATCAAAATCACATTGAGATACTATCTTATACCAATTAGAATGGCAAAAATTGACAAGGCAAGAAGCAACAAATGTTGGAGAGGGTGTGGAGAAAGGAGGACACTTTTACACTGTTGGTGGGAATGCAAGGTGGTTCAGCCACTTTGGAAAACAGTGTGGACATTCCTCAAAAAAATTTAAAAATAAAGCTACCCTATGACCCAGCAATTACACTACTATTTACCCCAACGATACAGATGTAGTGAAAAGAATGGCCACATGCACCCCAATGTCCATAGCAGGAATGTCCACAGTAGCCAAACTGTGGAAAGAGCTGAGATGCTCTTCAACAGATGAATGGATAAAGAAGACATGATCCATATATACAATGAAAAGTTACTCAGCCACCAGAAAGGATGAATACCCAACTTTTGCATCAACATGGATAGAGCTTGAGAAGATTATAGTAAGTGAAATAAGTCAAGCAGAGAAAGTCAATTATATGGTATCACTTATTTGTGGAACATAAGGAATAGCATGGAGGACATTAGGAGAAAGAAGGGAAAAAATAGAAGGGGGGGCATCAGAGAGTGGGAGGAACCATGAGAGACTATGGACTCCAAAAAATGAACTGAGGGTTTTGGAGGGGGTGGGAGATGGGTTAGCTTGGTGATAGGTATTTAGGAAGACATGTATTGCATGGAGCACTGGGTGTCATACACAAACAACGAATCATGGAACACTACATCAAAAAGTAATGATATATTCTATGGTGACTAACATAATAACAACAAAAAAAGACACACACACACAAAGAGACATGGTGTAGGAAAAATGAAAGTAAGCCAAGATTCTCCCAGGAAAACTAAGTTACATTTTTTTAAAAAATTTTAACCCACCTCATTTTTCACCCTAGCTAATATGACCATATAATATATATCCTCAATCTCCTTTTCTTTTTTACATTTAATCACTCAAATTCAAAATGTGCTCTTTTTATTAATATTCCTTCCATTCTTTCCTTCCTCCCTGCCCTCCTTTCTTCTTCTCTTTCACTTTTAAATTATCAACTGATAATCTTTTAAAATCTTTTAAAAGATCAACTGATGCAGCAGATCCAGAGCCAGGGCTTCCCAGCCGAGCTGGAGGAGCTGGACGCCAGCCCCCTGCCCGTGTCCTGCGCCCGGGAGAGCAGGCTGAAGCGCCCCCGGGCCGCCTGTGCCTCCTCCAGTGTTAACGTGTAGGTGCCGCTCCTGTAGCTATTAGCTTCGAGTTGAGCTTGGATTGGGGGATGGGGGAGGGGAGGGGGGGGACCGTGTAACTTAATTCCTGCTAGTTTTGAGATGTCTGTAAGTAGGGTCGGCACAGATGCAACAGTGTGGAAGACGAGGAGGAGATGGGGTCACTTTTCTGTGTTCCTATGGAAACTATTTGAATATTTGTTTTATATGGATTTTTATTCAATTTTCAAACATGCTACTAAGGGGCGCCCCTCCCCTGCTAAGCAAGTGTTTGCAGCTTGTACTTTGGCAGAACGGGCCAAAAGCTTAGTGTTGTGTTCTGTTTTAAAAATAAAGTATCTTGGAAAAAAAAAAAATTTTTTTTTTCCTTTTAAATTACCTAATTTTCCTTTTAAATTACCTAAAGTAAAGATCTGTTTTTGAAATATGGGAAAGGTCAAGTTTTTCTTCTAATGTTTCTATTTAATCTCATTCAACATTGAGAAGTGTCAGAGTTTTCATAAATATTTAGTATATTGAGTAGTTACTTTAAATTCTATAAAGATACACAATACAAACAAGCCTCAAATTGCCTATTCATCTTTATATATTCATTATTTCTATTAATATATATTTAAATCTTAAAAATAGTTTAGATTAGTAAATTATAGCACTAAGCACTTAAATTTATCCATTATTTACCCAAATTTACCCACAGTTTAACTCTGGAATAAAGATAGAAGAGTGGGACTGGGTATTTACCCTAAAGATACAAATGTAGTGATCTGAAGGGACATGTGCATCCAAATGTTTATAACAGCAATGTCTACAATAGCCAAACTATGGAAAGAGCCAAGATATCCATCAACAGATGAATAGATAAAAAAACTGTGGTATGAATATATATATATGGTATACTATGCAGCCATCAAAACCCTGAAATCTTGCCATTTGAAACGATGTGGATGGAACTAGAGGGTATTATGCTGAGCAAAATAAGTCAATCAGAGAAAGACAATTATCATATGATCTCTCTGATATGAGGAATTCGAGAGGCAGGGTGGGAGGTCATGGGAGGTAGGGAGGGAAAAAATGAAACAAGATGGGACAGGGGAGGGAGACAAACCATAAGAGACTCTTAATCTCACTAAGCAAACTGAGGGCTGCTGGGGGATGGGGGGTAGGAGGGCAGGGTTTTGGACATTGGGGACAGTACTGTGCTATGGTGAGTGCTGTGAATTGTGTAAAACTGTTGATTCACAGACCTGTACACCTGAAGCAAATAATACATTATGCGTTAAAAAAGGAAAAACAATATAAGAATGGGAATTTTAACGGGTTTATTTAATGTACAGTGAAAGGCAAAAAGTAGTCGGTTAAGTGTTTTGCCTTCACAAATTTATTAGCATTTTTTCTATATCTTACTTAAAGATTGAGACATTCACTTATATACAGAAGTAAAAAATATTAGTAAACAAAATCAACTACAAGGCACCAAAGGCTCTTTGTTAAAATTATGAATTTTAGAGAAAAATTTTATGTCTTAATCATATTTCATTCTCAACACAGCAACAGCCTTACACACAGTTTTCATGAAATTTACAGTCAATTTTCCAAGATTACAAACAAGATATCTGTACACTAACACCTTCCCAAAGAAGAACTGATGCCTCTTTAGCTAAGTTCCTGGAGAAGACTTTGAAGTCTGAAGGAGGTACATGGGATGTCCACTCATATTTTGAAAAGTCCTACCTGTCATTGGAGCACTGATAGAAAGGGAGTTAAATGGAGCCAGGGAGTCCAGAGAGCTGACAGCTGTAGTTATCTATGAAAAATCAAGATGATCTGCACATGGGGTGATGTTGGGGATGAAAAAGAAGAGTGCCTAATATTAAAAGTAGTATCATATGGTTTCACTTATTTGTGGAGCATAACAAATAACATGGAGGACATGGGGAGATGGAGAGGAGAAGGGAGTTGAGGGAAATTGGAAGGGGAGGTGAACCATGAGAGACTATGGACTCTGAAAAACAACCTGAGGGGTTTTGAAGGGGCGGGGCGGGGGGGTGGGAGGTTAGGGGAGTCTGGTGGTGGGTTTCAGGGAGAGCACATATTGCATGGAGCACTGGGTGTAGTGCAAAAACAATGAATACTGTTATGCTGAAAAGAAATAAAAATAAATAATTTTTTTTAAAAAGGTAGTAACATTGAACAACACTTGTTGAATTTTTCATCTGGGGATATGACAAATAGTTCCAGAGATGAATTCACTTTTGGAATATCGGCACTGATTTTCTAGCCCAATTACCATTAAATGACAATTTTTTTTTTTTCACAGAATGCACCATTTTGTTTTTTGTATGTTTGGTTGATTGTTTTTTTTACTTTGGAATGATTTAAATTTTCATTCATTTAAAGACAAAATTAAAACAGATACAAAAAAAAACATAACTCCTTAAATTACAAAAAAACAAATGAATTTAACTTTATATAAAATTGGTAACATAGCTACTTAAGGAAGAACATTTTAATACTTTAAGATGTAGTATTTTAACTGTGTTCCCCTAGAAGGATATTCTAATATTTTAAAAGCCTCAAAAATAAATGGTAAACCAAATTTAATCCTATTATAAGGAAAAATGTTTATGTTGTCAGATAATTAAAACCAATAACAATTTTACAGTAATGTCTTTAGATATCAACATTTAAAAAAACAATTCAAGTATAAAAATCAACATAGTTAAGTATAAACCATGTATTCTGACCTCTGAATTGGAGTTGTAGTATAAACTCAAATTATCTTTCATTTATCAAAAACATGAGCTAGTTCTATTTACTGAGATGACCTTGAAGAAATTAAAAGCACTTGTGGGTGCCCAGAGTGTGGGCTCTAAAAAACCAAAGAAATAAGAGGCTTTTGAGGGAATGGACAATGCAATGTCAGAAGTATAAAATGTACAAGATAAACTTTGAATAATCTGTAGTGCTAGAAAGTATTCTATTGTAGAATAATCAAGTTTTGACAAAATATCAAACAAAACAAAAACAGGATCCAACTTGAAGGGGTTTCCACTGGCCACACATGAAACCATTTAAGCACCATGAAGAAATTATAGCAACGTGGTTGAAACACACAAATATACAACAATTCCTGGCCTTATAATGATACAAAAATCCCTAACTCTTTGCTTTATACAGTAGCAAAATCATGAGCTCAGTATTCTGAAAACTAATAAATAAAGGGGGAACTGGCCTGCTTTTTATGAACAAAATATATATCAGAATAACTAAATTATTGGTAAATAAAATCTCTTCTTCAGAGAATAATTACAGCTAATAGATGCAGAAGGAAGGATAGAATTTAAAAAATCACAAATTTTTATTCCCCAATGACAATGGTAGATGAAAGCAACAATCATCAATGGCTGCTGAAACCTTTAGGTGAGAGACTGATTGGGAACTTTATTATAAATGGATCAGGCTGACCACCCAATTGTATTAGCTTACTATTTATGCCATAATAAATACCACAAATTTAGCAACAGTTTACCTAAATTTAATCAGTTAAAACAATTAAGTTTAAGCAAATTTAACATACTGTCCTTTAGGTGTAAAGTCCTGGTTAGCTTGACCGATTTCTGTCTCCAGATTTTGGAAAGCCTAAATAAAGGCGTCAACCATCCTGAGCTCTTCCAGGAAGGCTCTGGGAAGAACCTACTCCCACACTCACTTAGGTGGCTGACAGAAAAAAGTTCCCTGCTGGCTATCAGTTAAGTATTGTGCTTAGCTCCAGCAGGCCCCAATTCACAATCAGTTATTAAGCACATGCTGCAAACAGCTTTATGCCTATAGTGGGAAAAGGTGTTTAAAAGAGATGATAAAATGAAGATGAAAACAGCAAACAGAACATAAATTGTAGTAAATGTCATTTTAAAGGAAATATACAACCTTACGAAAAGTGTAGAGGAATGAAGTGTTATTTTAAGGAAGAAATTTGTAAACCTATTTTGTTAATGGCCTACATAGTAAAAGGTTTAGGCTTTCAGAATTAAGAGGCAAAATTGAGACTCGTATGAAGATATTTATATATAAATCAAAAAAGCAAAATTTCATGAACATTTTACTGTTGAAATTCAAAACATAATTGTATTAGTCATTTCAGGCTTCCCTACCAAATATCACAGACTGACTTAAAAGACAGAAATTTATCTTCTCGCAATTTTGGAGGCTGAGAGTAAAAGATCAAGGTGCTGGCAGGTTTGGTTTGCTTTGAGACCTTTGTCCTTGACTTGCAGATGACCACATTCTTGTGTCGTGTCAGGTGTCATTTGTCACATGGTCTTTCCTCTGTACCTACACATCCCTGGTGTACCCCCCTCTTCTTCTAAGGATACCAGACTTATTGGATTAGAATCCCACACTTATGATCATATTTAACTTTAATTACCTCCTTAAACTCCCTATTTACAAGTACATCAGGCATCACAGTTTCAATATATAAATTTGGGGGGAACACAGTTCACTACATAGTAACAACAATAATAATTGGGTAAAACTTTTGTAATACAGGTCTACTAATGAGAAGAATGGAGTATTTTGGGAAGGGGTTAAAATTTGCTTAATTAGAATTCAAAGTTAGTGTTCCCTACCTTAAAATCTTTGGCAAAAGTTTATCAGTTAATGTTCATCTGTAATGAAATTTCATGTTTTTCATTGTAAATTCATATAGGTAAGTGATAAATGACACTTGCAATCTTATCAAATAATTACTATATCACTGAGATTTGTAATGAAGGAAGGAAATAGAGACAGTAACAGAACAGAACATGTGGGGGTTTTTGTTTTAGAGGTTTTTAATTTTTTTTTCTTATTTTTAAGTAATCTCAACAGCAGACATGGAGAACCAGGAGATCAAGAGTCTTATGCTCAACTGAGTGAGCCAGCCACATGTGCCCTTCCCCACTTTATTAGGTTTTTTTTGTTTTGTTTTGTTTTTAGAATATGGTGTATTTTGTTTTGTTTTTTTACTGAGATTTTCCTCCTGTATCCTTTGCAAGCTCCATTGAGTCTGCATGGTTAGAACCACTAGCAGAATAATGAAAAGCAAATACATTATCTAATATAATTAAATTTCCACAAGTTAAATGGATGTTCTGACTCCAAATGTATCCTAAGTATAAATTAAGGCAGGTAATATGCAACAAAATTGATTAGACTTAGACTCTGAATTAATAGAAAGATATATTTCTAGTCAGATTCCAAAAGTATCTCTATACATTGTTCTGCCAAGTGATCAACCAAATGAATACATCTGGTTAAATGAATGTTTAAATGTCCTTCTGTTCTTTCCTATTTTTTTTTTATTTCTTTTCAGCGTAACAGAGTTCATAGTTTTACACCACACCCAGTGCTCCATGCAATGCGTGCCCTCCACAATACCCACCACCTGGCTCCCCCAACCTCCCACCCCCCGCCCCTTCAAAACCCTCAGGTTGTTTTTCAGAGTCCATAGTCTCTCATGGTTCATCCCTCCCCCAATTTCCCTCAACTCCCTTCTCCTCTCCATCTCCCCATGTCCTCCGTGTTATTTGTTATGCTCCACAAATAAGTGAAACCATATGATAATTGACTCTCTCTGCTTGACTTATTTCACTCAGCATAATCTCTTCCAGTCCCGTCCATGTTGCTCCAAAAGTCTGGTATTCATCCTTTCTGATGGAGGCATAATAC
>PISX010009325.1:0-75568 GCA_004024625.1 Mellivora capensis
CAATTCTGCACATATGCTTCCAAAAAATTAAAGTTAACTAAATAATTCACAAATAATTCTCTAATGTCAGAAGCACCGTGACATCAAACCCAGACAGGGACAGCCGTGCTTTCCCGCTCACATGGCAGCCTTTGGTGCACCCACAACCTCTGCCATGCCTGATATGGTGCTCTTCAGCAGGCAGCTTGCACAGCTGTCTCAGCACATGGCCGACTGGCTGGGCCTGGAGCTGGGCAAAGTCGTCACCAAGGAGTTCAGCAACCAGGAGACCAGTGGTGAGATCAGTGAAAGTGGGAAGGGCAAAGATGTCTAGAACACCCAGACTGGCTGTGGAGAAATCGACAACATGATGGAACTCCTCATCCTGATCAACGCCTGCAAGACTGCATCATCATCCAGGGTGACTGCTGTGATCCCGTTTTCCATACTCTTGACAAGATAAAAAGGATAAGAGTCACCCTCCGATTTCTGTGAAACTCGTGGCCACTGTGCTTTTGCTGGGGCAGATCACATTATCACCATGGACCTGCATGCCTCTCAGATCCAGGGATTCTTTGAGATTCCAGTGGATAATTTGTCCATGGAGCCTGCAGTCCTGCAGTGGATTCAGGAGAACATTGCAGAGAAGAGATACTGTATTACTATTTACCCGATATCAGGGGAGCTAAAAGGGTCACATCAATTGCAGTGAATGTGGGTGAATGTGGAATTTGCCTTGATTCACAAAGAGAGTTAGAAGGCAAATGAAGTGGACCAGATGGTTCTGGCGGGCCATATGAAGGACCGCACGGCTGTCCTTGTGGAGGACATGGCTGACACGTGTAGCACCATCTGCCATGCTGCTGACAAGCTACTCTCGGTAGCCACCAAAGTTTATGCTATTCTTACCCATGGGATCTTCTCTAGGCCAGCTATTTCCAGCATAAATAATGCTGCTTTTGAGGCTATTGTCACAAACACCATTCCACAAGGGGACGAAATGAGACACTGTTCCAAGATTCAGGTTACTGATATCTCTATGATCATGGCAGAGGCAATCCCAAGGACATACAACAGTGAATCTGTGTTCTACCTGTTCGGCTACACCCTCCTATCGATCCCAGATGTGAAATGTGGAGCAAGCCTTCTCTGGCTTCTGAATTGCATGGGTTTGTCGGACTTTTTAGTTTTAGGACTCAGCAGTTGGAGGATAAAGCAAAAGCATCTGATTTTTGTATACTCCAGGATCCATTGTTTCCCCCTTCTCAAGCTCAAGATCATTTATTTCCAGTTTGGGGAGAGGGTAATGGTTATTTGATCTTTCATTAGTGAGAATGATTCATCATTCTGACTTGTTCTGATAGGTGACCTTTTTCTTTGGTTTATCAGTACTTTGAGGCCACAACTTGCAAGTATATAATTCCATTGCAGAAGTTCATAGTTTATATATTTTGAGGGTGCCAAGGTGATTTCGGATTAAAGGCTTCTATGTAAATAATGATAATGTCAATGGACATTTGGGTAAAACTCTACATATAAAATTAGCCTCTACTTCTGAGAGAACTTTAGAAAATTGATAATACCCTGAATTTTGAATTTTTTTTTTTTTTAGGAAGCAGGTTTCAAATAAATGATTGTGTTATAGGGCTTAATTTGACCAAATTTTACGTAGCTTAAGATGGCCACTGACATGTTCACTTTCTGAAAAAAATTAGGCACTTTAGAGGCAACACAGTTCAGTATTTTTTTTATTGCCACTTCTGAAAAATATGTTATAACTATCATTTACCTGAAATGTCTTGTTCTAACATTCCAAAATTATGTTCAGCAATGTATCTGAGAAAGTGTTTGGAGACAGACTGCAGGCCCACTGGTTGCACTCACACTGTGCTCTACAATCCCAAGCAGAAGCCCTTTGAGCAGCTCCTCCTGTCCTGCCATCTTGTTTTACTGCCTATTTTTAGCTCTAGCTTTTACTTCGCCTTTTTTCCAATAATTTCATATTGTGGATTTCCACCCAAAGACTCTCACAAGTCCTCTCAAGTTTACTAGTCTGATCATTATTTTGTTTCTGACATAATAAAAAGGTAAATTTTTGTGAGTGCCCCCAAATTCACATTTAAACACTATTTCCTTATTTTTGATTTAATATTCTTCTGTATTTTGTAATCAGAAGTAGCAGGTCTCCTAGGCAACTGATTGTTTTAACATTTTAAAACTGTTAGATGAAAAATATGGGTAGGAAAGGCCTACGAAAAAAGTACAATTTAGTAACCACTAATTTTTCCTCCATTAAGATAATGTTCAAATGATGGCCAAGAGTAATCATGGAGGTGAAGATTGCTTTATTAACAAGATGGCTCTTGACAACTTCCTCCTCAGTGAAGTGCCTACTGCCTGTAGCAGAAGGCAAGCACTGACTCCCTGAGAGTTCTGTCATATCCACACTGGCTCTGAATTCTTCAGCCCCCAAAGAAGAAAATTTGCCTGCACAGACAAAGCCTTGGAATATTAATAATCTCTAGCTTCTGCTGAATCGTGAAACTTGAACAGAGGAAAATCTCTGACCTAAATTCAATTGGTAGAAAAATCAAATCTTTAAGTCACTAACAAACTTGAACAGCCATCTTTAAGGTTTCAAACTTCACTATAGCAGAGATTGAAGTTAAAAAGTACCACTTTGGTCACTGTAAAAATGAGCACTTTGCTGTACCTTAAAATTACTTTTGAAAAAAAAATGGTATTGTAGCCTGGTAGAGTCAGCTATGCAATACAGATTGACTACATCTAGCAAGAGTTGACATGAGTATGTCAAGAGTTTATTTAGATTATGTAATTTTTAGTTTTGATGAATGAGTGTTATCTATTTCTTGGGATTTCTCTATGCATAGGCAACTGAAAGTGTAGTTATAAACGTGCATAGGTAGATAGCCTTCGCATACATGCTCATATGACTAAAAAAAAATTATTTAGAGGTAAACATTTTATGTTAAAATTGAGCCTAAGATACAGAACTAGTTTTAAAATAATCTTCAGAGAGGGGCACCTGGGTGGCTCAGCCGTTAACCATCTGCCATCGACTCGGGTCATAATCCCTGCTCGACAGGAAGCCTGATTCTCTCTGCCACTCCCCCTGCTTGTGTTCCCTCTCTCATTGTGTCTCTCTCTGTCAAATAAATAAATAATATCTTTAAAAATAATAAAAAAAAATAATTTTCAGATAAAAAAATAGAAAAATCTACATTGTCATTGTCTGTTTCTATCACTTAGCCTCACTTTTTACCTTCAAGTATTTCTGATATATTAACTAATTAGACTAGACTTGGCCACACAGAGTGTCAGTGCAGACCTTCACTATTTGATGGTTTCAGTTTTTAAAAAGATGATGAAGGCAGTCTCAGGAGCAGCCCAATCCTAGAACTGGTGTATCCTTTGCTGATTGTGTGGGAATATTTAAGTGAAACACCAAATATATCCGTCCCATCCAGCTCTGCTGAATGGAGATGGACTCAAATACCCACCAAAAAGGGGAGCCAGTGAAATACAAATATACCAAAGCTGGCCATCCTCCAACTTAAATATTAATCAATTTACAAATATTGGTATTACAACTTTCCTTTTTAGATGTCAAGTAGATTAGGAATATATTATTTGCAGTGCTTGTATTAGTTTAGAATATAGGGCTTTAAGAATGTCAACATTTAAAAAAAAAAGTTACTTCTTTCTTAAAAAAGAAAAGAAAAAGACATTGCAAGAAAATAAAACTACCCAATATCCCCCATTAATATGGATTTTTAAAATTCTAATTAAATTTTAGGAAAAAATATCTTGTATAAAAAGGATAACACACTATGATTAAGAAGGATTCATCCAAGAAATGAAGGATTAGCTTAACATCTGAAAACCAATCAGTGTAATGCATCATATTAACAAACTAAAAAAGACAAAGTATATGTTCAACTCAGTACATGCAGAAAAAAAATCATTTGACTAGATCACTTTCTACTGCTAATAAAATCTTGCAGAAAGCAAATAATAAAAAGAAACTTCCTCAACCTGATAAAGAAAATCTATGAAAAATCCAAGCTAACATCATACTTAATTATGGCAAACTGAATGCTATACCCCCAAATTAGGGAGAAGACAAGGATATCCACTCCCACCTCTTATGTTTAATATCGTACTAGAGTTTCTAGTCATGGCAATTAAGGAAGAGAAATAAAAGCCATTAGATTAAAAAGGAGGAAGGAAAACTGTCTTTATTCCCAGACAATGTAACTGTTTAGAAAATCCTTTGAAATAGAAGATGATGGGGGCCCCTGGGTGGCTCAGTGGGTTAAGCCTCTGCCTTCGGCTCAGGTCTTGGTCCTAGGGTCCTGGGATCGAGCCCTGCATCAGGCTCTCTGCTTGGTGGGGAGCCTGCTTACCCCCCCCCTCTCTCTCTCTGCCTGCCTCTCTGCCTGTGATCTCTGTCAAATAAATAAATAAAATCTTAAAAAAAAAAGAAAGAAATAGCAGATGATGATGTAGAAAGACCCTGAACTCTTCTCACAGACACACTGAATCCACAACTACATGTAGAACAATTGCCTCTGAAAAATACCTGAGAACTAGCCGAACAGTTGCTTCACATCAAATGAGAAAAGGGCCCTATCAAGGTAGGAAAAAGGGCCATATCAAGATAGGAAAGGCTAAGACATGGTCTTGCCAAAAATCTACTGCCCCTGGCAATATGAACACATAATTTGGAGGGATATCACAAATAGAGCTTCTCCCAGGGGAATGAAGGTTTGTAACATACATAAAGCATGCCAACTCTTATGACCTGTATCTGAGAGACAAGCCCTCAAAATATCTGCCTTTGAAAACCAACAAGGCTTGCATTCACAAGACCTTGGGTTCTATAGCAAACTGACAGACTGCTCTTGAAGGATTCATCTAGACCCAGGGCCCAGTGCAAAGACAGTAGTTTGGAAAGTACCCAGACTATATGTGAAGAAGATTCATTTGCTAATTGTAAAGCATCAGCTGGAAGGGAAGAGACCTACTGGCCTCCAAGGATGGAGACACTGGTGGGCACCATTTTTGCACTCTCCCTCTACCTTGCCATACCCAGTAGACACATGTCATCACTGTGCTCTCCACTGCCTCACTAAAAGTGGCACAGTGCCAGTGTCTCCTAGTGGGGAACTTCTTTTTTCTTAATCATTTGTTGCTGCAGGGTTTTTTTTTAAGATTTTATTTATTTATTTGACAGACAGAGATCACAAGTAGGCAGAGAAGCAGGCAGAGAGAGAGAGGAGGAAGCAGGCTCCCTGCCGAGCAGAGAGCCCGATGTGGGGCTCAATCCCAGGACCCTGGGATCATGACCTGAGCCAAAGGCAGAGGCTTTAACCCACTGAGCCACCCAGACGCCCCGGGAACTTTTTTTTTTTTTAATTTATTTATTTGTCAGAGAGAGAGGGAGAGTGAGCGAGCGAGCACAGGCAGACAGAGTGACAGGCAGAGGCAGAGGGAGAAGCAGGCTCCCTGCCGAGCAAGGAGCCCGATGTGGGACTCAATCCCAGGATGCTGGGATCATGACCTGAGCCGAAGGCAGCCGCTTAACCAACTGAGCCACCCAGGCGTCCCCCCCGGGAACTTTTACATATATCTAGTGACGTAATATTTTTTTACATCTTGTACCACAGTTTTTATAGTGGCATCCCAGGAGATGCCTCTTGAGCACTTGGCTCTGGAGGATACATGGACTTGCATTCTTGAGTCCCAAGGGACTATAACATTCAGAGACAGTTCTTGGCATACTACCACCCCTGGGGCACTGTACAGATTAATAACCCATCTTTCTGAGAAGGAGACCTATTTGCCTCCCCAGGAGCATTGGACTGATGAGCAGACTCCTGGTCTAGCATACTCCTAGAGACCTACATAGATACTTTCAGGGAATGGAGGCCAATGGATGCAGCCTTTGCATTCTCCCTCTGCCTCACTCTGGCTTGCCAGTATCCCTGGAGGGAGCTTATACTCCTGTCTGGCACTTTGATTTTGCTGCCAGAGAACACCTCTTTGTCCGCTGGCTCTGAAGGCAAGCAGGCTTTATGTTTGTGCATCCCACAAGACTATAGCCAATAGAGTAAGAATCTGAAAAGAGCTATTGTCCTCAGACCACAGCAAGAGGCAATAGGCTAGGAGCTGAGTCTCTCTGTGAAATAATATGTATAAGCTTATCAAAATAGCTGCAGCCTAAAAAGTAGGCTTCAAATTAAATACATATATCTAAGAGTTGACTATAAACCTTTCAAGAGACCCAGAGAGGCAGGCACTATCTTTATGTTCTCCCTCTACCACATTTCTGACCACCAATAGCTCTTCGAAGGGAGCTCTTACTTGTGTCTGGTGTCCTAAGCTTTACATCTGACACCTTAGTATTTGAGGTTGCCATACGGTTGCCATACAGGAGATGCTCCTTGATCACCTGATTCTAGTGGCCAAGAGAGCTTGATGTTTTTGGTCCCATGGGACCATAACAATCAAAGAGATGTTCTTGGCAGGCCACCACCCCCAGAGTGCTGCACAGCCAACAGACTAAAACACACTCCCAGACTTTCTCTGAAAGAGGTCTATTTGCTTGTCCTGGAGCTTCAGCCTGAGAGCTATGCTTCAAGTTTGCCTTGAGGCTAGAGAGGTACTCTCACCGAATGTAGACCAGAGGACATCACCTTTACACTCTCCCTCTGCCTTACTACAGTTCACCTGTACCTCCCAGAAAGGGGCTTATATACTCCTCTGGAGCCCAAATTTTGGAACGGTTGCAAAGGGGACAGCACCTGATCTAATCTTGAAACCAGCAGGATCTGCAAGGGCAGTCCCACAGGATTTATATATTACATACTTTAAAAGCTGCTGCTAAGTAAGGGTCTGGCTTCCAATCCACCTGAAACTAGATGCTGGCACATCCTCAACAACTAAACTATTAAAAATAAGTCAGGCTGCTTAGACAATGACAAAGGTTCAAGAAACAACCAAAAGTCAGGGCAAGATTCTGTAGGAATAAACTCCCAAAGGACTCGGAAAAATAGTGGTTTCACCTAATACACAGAAGAAAAAAACATAAAAAATAGTCAAGTAAAATGAAGAAACAGAGAAATATGTTCTAAACAAAAGAACAAAATGAAACCTCGGAAAAAACCTTAATGAAATATGGATAAGTAATTCACCTAATAAAGAGTTCAAAGCAACAGTCATAAAAATGCTCACCAAACTTGAAAGAAGAATGGATAAACACAGTGAGAACTTCAACAAAAAGACAGAAAATTTAAGAACATATCAAACAGAACTCACAGAGCTGAAGAATATAATAACTGAATTGAAAAATATGCAAGAGAGATTCAACAGGATATTAGATGAAGCAGAAGAAAGGATCAGTAATCTCAAAAACAGTACAGTGGAATTCATCCAAGCAGAGAAAAAATTATTTTTAAAAAGTCATGATAGCTTAAGGGACTTAGGGATCAACATTAAGCAGAACAGCATTCACATTACCAGGGTCCCAGAAGGAAAAGAGAGACAGAAAATTTATTTGAAGAAATAATGACTGAAAACTTCTCCAACCCCAGAGGAGGAAACAAACACTCCAGGAGGTCCAGGAAGTTCCAAATAAGATGAACCCAAAGAAATCTACACCACAATGCATTATAATTAAAATGTCAAAAGTTAAAGATAAAGAATCTTAAAAGCAGTGAGAGAAAAACAATGTGTTAGCCACAAGGTAACTCCCAAAAGACTATTGGATTTTTCAGCAGAAATTCTACATGCCAGAAGAAAGTGGCATGATATATTCAAAGCACTGAAATGAAAAAGCTCCAACCAAGAATATTCACTCAGCAAAATTATCATTTAGAATTGAAGGAGTGATAAAATTTTCTAGAAAGGCAAGCATTGAAAAAGTTCATCACCATTAAACCAGTCTTATAAGAAATTTTAAAGGAACTTTTTTTTTCATTTTATTTCTTTTCAGTGTTCCAAAATTCATTGTTTATGCACCACACCCAGTGCTCCATGTAATACGTGCCCTCCATAATACCCACCACCAGGTTCACCCAGCCCCCCCAACCCCCTCCCCTCCAAAACCCTCAGTATGTTTCTCAGAGTCCACAGTCTCTCATGGTTTGTCTCCCCCTCCGATTTCCCCCAACTCACTTCTCCTCTCCATCTCCCAATGTCCTCCATGTTAATCCTTATACTCCACAAGAGAAACCATATGATAACTGACTCTCTCTGCTTGACTTATTTCACTTAGCATAATCTCTTCCAGTCCCATCCATGTTGATACAAAAGTAGAGTATTTTTTTCTGAGGGAGGCATAATACTCCATAGTGTATATGGACCACATCTTCTTTATCCATTCGTCTGTTGTAGGGCATCTTGGTTCTTTTCACAGTTTGGTGACTATGGCCATTGCTGCTATGAACACTGGGGGTATAGATGGCCCTTCTTTTCACTACATCTTTATCTTTGGGGTAAATACCCAGTAGTGCAATTGCAGGGTCATAGGGTAGCTCTATTTTTAACTTCTTAAGGAATCTCCACACTGTTTTCCAAAGTGGCTTTACCAACTTGCATTCCCACCAACAGTGTAAGAAGGTTCCCCTTTCTCCACGTCTTCTCCAATACTTGTTGTTTACTGTCTTGTTAATTTTGGCCATTCTAACTGGTATAAGGTGGTATCTCAATGCGGTTTTGATTTGAATCTCTCTGATGACTAATGATGATGAACATTTCTTCATGTGTCTGTTAGCCATCTGTATGTCTTCTTTGGAGAAGTGTCTGTTCATGTCTTCTGTCCATTTTTTGATGTGATTATCTGTTTTGTGTGTGTTGAGTTTGAGAAGTTCTTTATAGATCTTGGATATCAGCCCTTTGTTTATACAGTGGAAAAAAGACAGTCTCTTCAATAAATGGTACTGGGGAAATTGGACAGCTATGTGTAGAAGAATGAAACTCGACCATTCTCTTATACCATACACAAAGATAAACTCGAAATGGATAAAGGACCTCAAGGTGAGACAGGAATCCATCAGAATCCTAGAGGAGAACATAGGCAGTAACCTCTTTGACATCGGCCACAGCAACATCTTTCAAGATATGTCTCCAAAGGCAAAGGAAACAAAAATGAAAATGAACTTTTGGGACGTCATCAAGATCAAAATTTTCTGGACAGCAAATGAAACAGTCAACAAAACAAAGAAGCAACCCACGGAATGGGAGAAGATATTTGCAAATGACACTATAGACAAAGGGTTGATATCTAAGATCTGTAAGGAACTTCTTTAAAATGATAACAGGTTTTAAGAAAATATATGAAAATATAAATCACACTGATAAAAAGTAAATACATAGTAAAGGTAGTAGCTTAATGATATATAAAGTTATTTAGAAGCTTATAGACAAAATCAGTAAAAATACAGCTACAATAATTAGTTAAAAGATACACAAATATGTAAAATATGACATCAAAAGCATAAAATAAAGGAATAAAAATGTAGAGTTTTAGGAGGTTTTCAACTCAAGTTGTTATCAACATAGAACAGATTGTTATAGAGTTGGCTACATGAAAGAATTATCATAACTAAAAGCAAAAACTTACATTAGATACACAAAAAATGGGACACCTAGGTGGCTCAGTCAGTTAAGCATCTGAAATATGGCTAAGTAATTCTAATTACTTAATTAATTAATTAATTCTAAGTAACTCTAATAAAGAGTTCCGGTCATGATCCCTGGTCCTGGGATCAAGCCCCATGTTGGGCTCTCTGCTTGGTGGGGAGTCTGCCTCTAACTCTGCCCCTCTCCCCACCCCCCAATTCCTGCCCTATCACTCACTCTCTCTCCCAAATAATAAAATCTTTGAAAAAAAAGTACACAAAAAATAATGAAAGGGTACCTAAGCATAACACTAACAAAAGAAGAGAGCAAGAAAAGAAGACACAGAGATGAATGACAAGACACCTGAAAAAAGATTATTAAAATAGCAGTAAGTATGTCTATTAATGTCACTTTTTTAAAGATTTATTTATTTATTTGAGAGAGATAGAGAGAACACATGCACATAAGTGGAGAAGGTGGGAGACAAGGAGAGGGAGAGAATCTCAAGCAGACTCCCTGTTAAACACAGAACCCAATGCAGGGCTCAATCTCACAACCCTGAGATCATAACCTGAGCCAAAATGAAGAGTCAGACACTTAACTGAGTCACCCAGGCACTCCTCAATATTACTTTAAATGTAAATGAACTAAATACCCTGGGTGGCTAAGTGTATTAAAAAAAGAAGACCCTTCTATCTGCTATCTACAAAAGACTTGCTTCAGATGTAAGGACTCAAACAGTAAAAATGAAAGGATGTAAAAAACATATTCCATGAAAATGGAAACAAAAAGAAAGTGCACATAATTAAATATATATCAGATAAAATAGACTTTAAAACAAAATCTGTAATAAAAGACCAAAAGAGCATTACATAATTAAAGGGGTCAATCCAATAAGAGGATAAAAAATTTATGAATATTTATACACCAAAAATAGTATCAGCAAAATATATAAGGCAAACTTTAACAGACCTAAAGGGAGAGATAGATGGTGGTATAACAATAGTTGGAACCTTTACACCCCAATTACTTCAATGGGTAGATCATTCAGACAGAAAATCAATAAGGAAACATCAGCCTTAAACATCACATTAGACCAGATGTACATCATAGATATATACAGAACATTCCATCTAAAATCAGAATACACATTATTCCCAAGTGCAAATGGAAGAGTCCCAAAATCATACATTAGGCCACAAAACAAGACTTAATAACTTTAAGAAAACTGAAATCGTATCAACTTTTCCCCCTAAAAGATGGGATAAAACTAGAAGTCAACTTTAAGAAAAACACTGGAAAAATCACAAATATGTGGAGATTTGATCAACATGCTACTGAACAGTGAATAAATGAAAGGAGAAATAAAAAAAATATCTTGAAAAAAGCAAAAATGGAAACAAACACAACATACCAAAATTTATGGGATATAGGAAAAACAGTTCCAAGAGAGAAGTTCAGATCAATACAGGTCTACCTCAAGAAAGAAGAAAAAAATCTCAAATACTCTAGTTGTACACCCCAAGGAACTAGAAAAAGTACAAAGGCCAAAGTTATTAGAAGGAAGGAAATAACAAAGATCAAAGGAGAAGTAAATTAAATACAGACTAAAAAGACAAGAGAAAGGATCAATGAAACCAAGAGCTGGTTCCCTGAAAGATAAACAAAATTGGCAGAACTTTAGATAGACCTACGAAGAAGGGAAAAAAGGGTGGCGGGTGGAGGGGATGAAGAGATACCTGGGTGGCTCATTTGGTTGAGCATCTGTCTCTTGGTTTATGGTTCAGGTCATTAGGGCCTTGAGATTGAGCCCTGCCTCAGGCTCCATGCTCAGCAAAGAGTCTGCTTATCCCTCTCCCTCTGCTCCTCCCCAAACACACTCTCTCTCTTTCTCCCTATCTAATAAATAAAATCTTAAAAAAAAAAAAAGAGGACTCAGATACATAAAATTAGAAATGAAAAAGGAAATGTTACAACTGATATAATAGAAATATAAAAGATCATAAGCCACTACTATGAACAATTATACATCAACATATTTGGAAAACCTAGAAGAAATAAATCCCTAGAAACATACAACCTTCCAAGATTGAGCCATAAAAAAAATAGAAAATTTGAATATACCAATTATGTGTAAGGAGATTGAAATGGTAATCAAAAACTTCCCAAAAAACAAAAGTCCACAACCAGACAACTTCACTGGTGAATTCTCCTAATCACTAATCACTCAAAAAGAATTAATAGAAATCCCTCTTAAAATCGTCTAAAAAGCTGAAGACAAGGTAAAGTTTTCAAACTCATTTTACAAGGCTAGCAATAATTATCCTGATACCAGAATCAACAAGGACACCACAAGAAAAGAAAATTACAGACCAATATTCCTGATGAGCACAAATGCCAAAATGTTCAATAAAATACTAGCAAACAGAATTAAAAAATAAATTAAAAGGATCATACACCACAATTAAGTGGGATTATTCCAGGGATGTAAGGTTGGTTCAACATATACATATCAAACAACATGATACATCACATTAACAAAATAAAGGATAAGAACCATATGATTATCTTAACAGATGCAGAAAAAGCATTTGGTAAAACTCAACATCCATTTATGACAAAAACTCTCAACATAATAAAAACCAATATGACAAGGCCACAACTAACATCATATTCAATGTTGAAAAAGCTATAAGCTTTCCCTCTAAAATCAGAAACAAGAGAGAAATGACCACTTCTGCTACTTTTATTCAACAAAGGACTGGAAGTCCTAACCACAGCAAGTAGACAAGAAAAAGAAACACAAGGCATCCAAATTGGAAAAGAAGAAGTAGAGTTGTCACTATTTGTTGATGACATGATTTTATATATAAAAATTTCTAAAGACTCTACCAAGAAACAATAAATAAATGCAATGAAGTTCAGGATACAAAATCAATACACAAACTATATTGCTTTTCTATACGCAGAAAAGAAACTATCAGGAAAAAAGAAGGTAAGAAAACAATCCCATTTACAATTACATGTAAAAGAATAAAATACCGGGCACCTGAGTGGCTCAGTGGGTTAGAGCCTCTGCCTTCAGCTCAGGTCATGATCCCAGGGTCCTGGGATCGAGCCTCACATCGGGCTCTCTGCTCAGCATGGAGCCTGCTTCCTCCTCTCTGCCTGCCTCTCTGCCTACTTGTGATCTCTGTCAAATAAATAAATAAAATCTTAAAAAAAAAAAAAAAGAATACCTACCAAGCAATAATTAATCAAGGAGATAAAGACCTGCACACTGAAAAGTATAAGATACTAACAAAATTGGGGGAAAAGCACAAATAAATGGGACGATATCCCATACTCATGGATTCAAAGAATTAAAAAGATCATTCACCATTATCAGGTGGAATTTATTCCCAGGATACAAGGATGGTTCAATATTCACAAATCAATCAATATCATATACCACTTCAACAAAACAAAGCATAAAAATCATTTAATCATTTCACTAGATACAGAAAAAGCATTCAAGAAGATTCAACATCCATTTATTGTAGAAACTCTCAAAGTGGAACTAGAAGGAACATACCCCGATATAATAAAGGCCTTATCTCAAAAAAGCACAGCTAACATACACTTTTTCTTAGTGAAAGACTAAGATCTTTCCCTCTAGGGTCAAGAGCAAGACAAAGACATTCACTCTTGCCATTTTTATTCAACATAACACTGGAAGTCCTAGCCACAGCAATCAGAAAAGAAAAAGAAAGAGGCACCCACATTGGTAAAGAAGAAGTTAAATTGTCACTATCTGTAAACACCATACTATACATACTATAGTATGTAGTACTATACATAGAAAAATCCTAAAGATTCCACCAAAAAACTACTAGAATTAATAAATGAAGTCAGTACAAAATTAATACCCAGAAATCAGTAGCATTTGTATACACTAACAACAAAGTCACAGAAAGATAAACTTAGAAAATAATACAATTTATAATTGCACCAAAAAACCAAAATATCAAGGAATAAACTTAACCAAAGAGGTAAAAGACCTGTACTGTGAAAACTATAAAACACTTATAAAAGAAATTGAAGATGACACAAATTGAAAAATATTCCATGCTCATGGATTAGAAGAATTAATACTGTCAAAATGTCCTTATTACCCAAAGCAATCCACGGATTCAATCCAATCCCTATCAAAATTCCAACAGCATTTTTCACAAAACTAGAACAAATGATACTAAAATGTATATGGAACCACAGAAGATCTTGAATAGCCAAAGCAATCTTGAAAAATAAAAACAAAACTGGAGGTATCACAATTCTGGATTCAAGATATACTACAATGCTGTAGTAATCAAAACACTATGGTACTGCCACAAAAATAGACACATGGATCAATGTAACAGAATGGGCATCCCAAAAATAAACCCACAATTATATGGCCAATTAATCTATAACAAAGGAGGTAGAATATAGAAAGGAAAAATATAGAAAGGAGAAATGTCTTTTCAATAAATGGTACTGAGAAAACTGGACAGCTACACATAAAAGAATAGAACCAGACTACTTTCTAACACCATGCACAAGAATAAACTCAAAATGTGTTAAAAACTTAAAACATGAGACATGAAACCATAAAAATCCTAGAGGAGAACACACCCAGTAATTTCTCTAACATCAGCCACACACAGTAACAGTTTTCTCAATGTGTCTCCTAAGACAAGGGAAACAAAAGTAAAATTAAACTATTGGAACTACACCAAAATAAAAAGCTTTTGCACAAGAAAGGAAACTATCAACAAAAGAGAACATATGGAATGGGAGAAGATATTTGCAAATGACCTATCCAATAAGGGGTTAATATCCAAAATATATAAAGAACTTACACAACTCAACACCAAAAAGCAAATAATCGACTGAAAATGGATAGAGGACTTGGGTAGCAGAAAAAGGAACCCCCGTGCACTTTTGATGGAAATGCAAACTGGTTCAGCCATGGTAGAAAACAATATGGAGGACAATATGGAGGCTCCTCAAAAAAATTAAAAATAGAACTACCATATGATCCAGTAATTCCACTACTGTGTATTTACCCAAAGAAAATGAAAACACAAAAAAGAAAAGAAAATGACACTTATTCAAAAAGATATACGCACCTCTATGTTTATAGCAGCATTATTTACAATAGTAAAATTATGGAAGCAACTCAGGTGTCCATCTATAGATGATATTATTAATATATAATAATTATAATAATATATAAATTGTAATAATAACATAATTAATATATAATATAAATATATATTAATATATATTATTCAGCCATTAAAAAAGAATAAAATCTTGCCATATGCAACAACACAGAGCTAGAAATTATAATGCTAAGGGAAATAAGTCAGTCAGAGAAAGACAAATACCATATGATTTCATTCACATGTGGAATTTAAGAAACAAAACAAAGGAAAAAAAGACAAACAAAAAAAAAGTCTTAAATATAGAGAACAAACTGGTGGTTACTAGAGGCAAGGTGGGTGGGGACTTGGGTGAGCTAGGTGAAAGGTATTAAGAATACACTTACCATGATGAGCACTGAGTAATGTGGAAAATTCTTGAATCACTATGTTGTAGAACTGAAACTAATGTAACACTGCACATTAACCATAGTGGAATTTAAGAATAAAAAACTTTTTTTAGGGACGCCTGGGTGGCTCAGTGGGTTAAGCAGCTGCCTTCGGCTTAGGTCATGATCCCAGCATCCTGGGATCGAGTCCCACATCAGGCTCCTTGCTCAGCAGGGAGCCTGCTTCTCCCTCTGCCTCTGCCTGCCTCTCTGCCTGCCTGTGCTCGCTCGCTCTCTCTCTCTCTCTGACAAAAAAAAAAAATCTTAAAAAAAATTTTTTTTAAAGAATTCAAAGTAGAATTTAAAAAGAATGGCCACAGGACTTGAATAGACATTTTTCCAAAGAAGACACAGAAGGGGCAAACAGGCACATGAAAGAATCAACGTCATGAATCATCAGGGAAATGCAAATAAAAACCACGAAAAGATATCACTTCATACCTGTCGGATTGACTATCATCAAAAAGACAAAAATAATAATAATAACAACAAGTGTTGGTGAGTATGTGGAATAAAGTGAACCCTCCTACGCTGTTGGTAGGAACGTAAATCGGTACAGCCACTATGGAAAACAGTATGGGGATTCCTCAAAAAATTAAAAATAGAACTAGTGTACAAATCAGCAATTCCACTTCTGGATAAATACCTGAAGAAAATTAAAACACTAATTTTTTTAAAGATTTTTTATTTATTTATTTGACAGACAGAGATCACAAGTAGGCAGAGAAGCCTGCAGAGAGATAGAGAGAGGAGGAAGCAGACTTCCCGCCAAGCAGAGAGCCCGATGCAGGGCTTGATCGCAGGACCCCAGGATCATGACCTGAGCTGAAGGCAGAGGCTTTAACCCACTGAGCCACCCAGGCGGCCCTAAAACACTGGTTTTTGAAGTGAAGTGAAGTGAAGTGAAGTGAAGACACATATGCACCCTTATGATCACTGCAGCATTATTTGCAGTAACCAAGATGTAGAAGCCTAAGGCATATTACTTAGCCATAAAAAGAATGAAATCTTGCCATTTCCAACAACATGGATAGACCTAGAGGGTATTATGATAATTGAAATAAGTCAGAGAAAGACGACTACCACATGACTTCACCTAGATGTGAAATCTAAAAAACAAAACAAATGAACAAACAAGACAAAAACACACCAACAGATATAAGAAACTACTGGTCACCAGAGGTGGAAGGGGTTGGGAAAATGGGAAAAATAGGTGAAGGGGATTAAGAGGTACAACCTTCCAATTATAAAATAAGTAAGTCATGGGGAGGTAATGTAGAGTGTAGGGAATATAGTCAATAATACTGTAATAATTCTGTATGGTAACAGATAGTAACCAGAATTATCGTGAGTATCCTCTCATAATGTATAACAATACTGAATCACTATAATGTACACCTAAAATAGGATACTGTATGTCAATAATATTTAATTTTAAAAGTACAATGTACTATATGTCAATTATATCTCAATAATGCTATTAGCAGAATTGAGACACAAACTGATGAAAATTTGAGCACCACAATAATGGTAGTAATATATTACAATACATCAAATTTTTTTAAGTATGTGAATTCACCTAAAAAAAGGAAAAGAGAAAACTTAAAGTCTCTCATTTGGAGAAGAATGCTGAATAAAAATATAAAATAAATTTGATAATCAGAAAAATGATCATTTACAAACCTAACATTATAATTTAATCAGGTGTAAAGCAGCAACTGATTCTAAAACATGGTTTATACTCTTTTATACATTTTTTAATATTTCACATTTTATTAAAGCTACTAGCATCCTTAGTCTAATAATTTTAAGTTTGCTGGTATTTCTCACCCAGTTTCTTTGCAAAACTCAACCTAGTGAACTTCTCTTGTAATGGGCAGCAGTTTTGATAAATGTATAGTGAACTACAAAGTCATGGTAGCATTGTCGAGGGAAGACTTTGATACAAATGAAAAATTCCAGCAATAGAATAGAGGTTATTTACAAGTCCTGATCTAGTCTGAAAAATAACTTAGATCTGTTTCAAGTCATTTTCACAAACAGTAGAGATGCATATTCCCAAGAATCAAGAAAGATGTTTTTTTACAGTGTTTTTTAAGATTTTTGAAAAAATGACAAGAATGCATATAAAATGTTCTTCAATATCCACACATTTTATGAGGTGAGACTGAAGCAAAGAGACTGGGTTTTATGTTAATCTCCCCTTCTTGCTATCTGTGATAGCTGACATTCTCTTTATCATAGAAATAAAAATAAAGTAGAAAAAAAAACTCAAACGTTACTGATATGTTTTAAGCAGCAAAGCATGCAATCTGAACATTTCACTTCTGGCAATTTCAGTATTATTTTATTTCAATTAGCTAGGGAACTACTGCTTTATACAGCTGCAGGTGTAAAAAGAAGTGAAGTGCCTCCAGTGACTGAGGCTGCTGTCAGTATCCCGATAGGAATTTTGAATATACATCTTCTGCATCTCTCCTTTCCTCCTTCCTTTTAAGCATCAAAATACCTGGGGAAACCAAGTTAATTATGAACTGTTCAGATATACTTAGAACACATCCTTAATTTTTAAAAAAATTAAAAAATTAAAAATTTTTTTAAAAAGCTCTACTAGAAAGTTGTATTAAAATCATTAAAAGGCTGAAATAATCAGAGAAGCAAAACCACAAAAATAAAGGTCATATTACATATTTCTGAATTTGAAAGTAATGTGACAACTCTTAAGGAAATGAAGCAGACTTTAATGATTTTTTTAAAAGAAACCATAAAAAAAGAAAGAAGATTTATACTTCTCTTTTCTTTATTTTTCCTACTTTTACCAAGAATATATTTCTCAGTTCCCGCTTCCTATACCCAAGGAGGCTGAAACTTTCCACCCACTTTAACCAAAGGAAATTATTCGGTGGTACTCTATTCTGTTTCCACCTCAAATGGTCTAACACCAGTTGGCTGTATTGCAATGCATTTACGACACCACAGTAGCGTCAGACTTCACAGTTTAAGGACTCAGTTTTCCACAAGACCGCTCTCACTTCAGAGGTCAGCCGCAAGTCTCAGAAGGTCCCCCAGGCCCCTGCACTTCTGATCAACTGGCTACCAATTCAGGAGGTCCCCATTATCCCCTTCCTCTTTAATAAATCGCTAGAACAAGTCACAGAACTTAGGAGAGTGCTATACTTATGATTACCATTTTATTATAAAGGATACACATATGAGGACCAGACAAATGAGATTCATGGAGCAAGGTCTAGAAGAACATGCAGAGCTGCCTTGCTATCCCTCATGGAGTCCGGGCATAGCATCCTCCTGGCACATGTACGGTGTCCACCAACCAAGAAACTCCACTGGGATTCAGTATCTGCAGTTTTTATTGGGGTTTCTTTACACAGGCATGACTGATTAAATACTGGCGACATGACTGAACACGATCTCCAGCTATTCTCTCCTCGCCGAGGTCAGGTTGACCCAAAGTTACAACCTTCTAATCACATGGTTGGTTCTTCTGGTGACCAGCCTGCATCCTGAAGCTATTTAGGGGCCCAGCATAAGTCACGTCATTAGCATAATAAAGACAGTCCTATCACTCAGGGGATTCCAAGCGGTTTTAGGAGCTCCGCTCAGTGCCAGGAACAAAGGACAACAGACAATTCTTTTTACTATACCACACATGCCTACCTGGCTCTGGTGCCTTTGAGTAGCCACAGGAGCTACTCTCCCATTTCCTATCATCGAGGGTTCAATGTCCTGAACCATCATATCCTGTTTTGATTTTAAGGTTCATTCCATTTGCTTGACACCTTATGATTCACTAAATAGACTGGTCATTCCACCATCACAGCCTTGCTTCCAGATCTCAGCTTGGCTTGTAGCTCCTCTTTTTCCAAATTATATCTTCAACTCTCCTGCCCATCAATTTTCTTCCATTTAATCAATTAAACGATCTCCTTGGACTAATGAATTAATACCTTGACAGAACAAACTGCCTACAACTAACTTAATGGGATCAAGGACTAAGATTGTGCATATGAACATGACTTTACTATAACAGGAAATTCTTGTTTAGTAAGGTACAGTTGTAGAAATCCTGAAAATCCATTTATCCAAATAGGCAACTATTCAACTAGTCCCCTATCAAAACAATAGATTGCTCATCAGACTAAATAGCTCCTCCTACAAACAACACATAATTTAAAAGGTTATTAAATGACTCTTTATGGGGTGCCTGGGTGGCTCAGTTGGTTGGGCAACTGCCTTCCGCTCGGGTCATGGTCCTGGAGTTCCAGGATCAAGTCCCACATGGGGCTCCCAGCTCCAAGGGGAGTCTGCTTCTCCCTCTGACCTTCTCCCCTCTCATGCTCTCTACCACTGTCTCTCTCTCAAATAAATAAATAAAATCTTTTTAAAAAATGACTCTTTATGTATCAAAACTTACTTCAAAAAACCTAAACCTTGCTGTGCTCACTAATCTTAAATAATTATGTCATAGGACGGTTCAATTCCAATTAGCCCCATCATTGATAAACCTCCTAAAACCAAACCCCAAAAATTTTTTAAGTATTTTTTTAAAGATTTTTTTTTTAAATCATTCATTTGACAGAGAGAGCATAAGCAAGGGGAACAGCAGGCAGAGGGAGAGTGAGTAGCCATCTCCCCCAGAGCAGGGAGCCCCATGACGGGCTCAATCCCGGGGCCCTGGGATCATGACCTGAGCCAAAGGCAGATGCTTAACCCACCGAGCCACCCAGGTACCCCCTAAGCCCCAAATTCTTACAAATATCTGCCCTCAATCTCTCCTTCTCTAAGATACTCTAAGACTTATTCTGTCAAGAGGCTGGCCTCTCTTACTGGAGAGTAATAAATTTCATTTTGCTTAACTTTGCTTACTCTTTCAGTGGTCTTTTCAGGAAGCTGGCCATCAGTAATGGCCACAGAAACTTCTCCTTCTGTAAGATTCAGATGGGGGGGGGGGGCGCCTGGGTGGCTCAGTGGGTTAAAGCCTCTATCTTCGCCTCAGGGCATGATCCCAGGGTCCTGGGATGGGTCCTGGGATCAAACCCCATATCGGGCTCTCTGCTTGGCAGGGAGCCTGCTTCCCTTCCTCTTCTCTGCCTGCCTCTCTGCCTGACTCTCTGCCTACTTGTGATCTCTGTCTGTCAAATAAATAAATAAAATCTTCTTTAAAAATTTTTAAAAAAAAAAGATTCAGATAAGGGGAGCCCCACCCACCTAACCAGTTTAACCTAGTCTCACAGAAATGATTCTGATATAGGATGTGGAGGACCCTCCTACTGCTATCTCTGAAATAAACTTTGTCCCTGGAGTCCTGCATCTTCTGACGATGTCCACGAAACTGTGGTCGCTAACTTCTTACCTTACCAGCAGGGTAAACGCTTAGAATTGTCACAGTTCTTGACAACCTATTATATTAGAGAGTAGAAATAAAGGATTTCTAGATAACAACATGTGAGTGATACTCTGAGGTGGCTCTCTTATATGAAAGAACAAAATAGAAAATGGAATTGACAAAAATCCATTAAGCTTAACTTTTAATGGAATTGGATATTTGATTTTAAGATGTCCAGAGAATGTCAAATAGTGCCATAATTCAGAGTTTTTAAAATGAATTTAAACCATTTTCATGTGTAGATATGATATTAAAAACTGAACACAAATGATTTTGCTTTTCTAAAAAGTTTCTAGTATTATTCAAAATAATATCATGTATTTGTTGTCTAGGTAGAAATGTTAGGAATTTTCTCTTGACTTAATTCTATTTTTTTTTTTTTATTCCAAGGAAAGCTATTGATAAGAAATGTTACCATTCAGGGGTGCCTGGATGGCTCAGTTGTTGAGTGTCTGCCTTCGGCTCAGGTCATGATCCCAGGGTCCTGGGATTGAGTCCCACATCAGGCTCCCGGCTCAGCAGGAGGCCTGTTTCTCCCTCTCCCACTCCCCTTGCTTGTGTTCCCTCTCTCACTGTCTCTCTCTGTTTTTCTCTCTCTCTGTTAAATAAATAAATAAAATCTTCAAGAAGAAAAAGAAAAGAAAATATGAAAAAATGAAGAGATTATGAAAATGGAACATAAAATAAATGTAAGCTTATGAAGAAGAATAAGAAGATAAAAAAAAAGAAGAAAACTGTGAAGGAGAAGGGGAAAGTCGGGAAAGAAAATAAAAGAGACAAAATAAAAGAATTCTTTTTGTATCATACAACAGTAACATGGCTAGGAACTTTCAAGGCTTAGTAAAGTTTTGGTAGAAACTACAGAGATTACAGAATTTGTGCTTAAAAAATTAATAAAGAGAAGCAAGTCACATAAAGGGCAAAAGTCCCTTTCTTTCATTTTTCTCATCCATGGGTATTGTCCTACAAGTGTTTTCCAAGGCTACAGGACCACTGCCAAGAGGTGCTGAAGGCAGTTTACAGGCTACTGCATGATCCACAGCTAGGACGGGGATCTGTATGCCTACTAACAAGTGCATAGTGGGTAAGACTCCTCCCGGTTCCCTTGGCACACAATACTGGATGCCACAGTTCCCACAAAGGCACTTTTGTCCAGGGATGGATACCAAATTATTTTTGTTCAGGGGAAAACATTGATTAGTAACATCTTCTTAGGCATGTTGCTGGTGTCCCTCTCAGAAACACACCACTTCTAAGTTGATGGCATATCGATACTGGATATGTGTTAAATGTTTGTTACGTGAATAAATTTAGGGTATAATTCTGGCAAAGTATACTTACGTACTTGAGACTTCAGTTTTCATGACTTTAATAATTTGGCTTTGTTTTTGTACTTGTTAGTTTGATCAAAATTTTTACATACTTCAAGTACTTAAAGTCTCACTGTCTGTCACTAAAGAAAAATGATTTTGAGTGGAATCCCAGCTTTGTTATGTAAATTCATCAAGTCATTATTATTTTACACCTAGAACATAGTTCTGTTCCTCCAAAGTATACCTTTATTATGGAGATTATTTTTCCCATTATTAGTCATCTGAATGGGCAATATGGGCATTGTCTTTTGTCTTGAATTTATTGCCCCTCAAGTGGTAGACTGAGCCTAAACCTAGAATTTAAAAAAAGAGAGAGAGGTATAAGCAATTGGTCTGCGAATAAAATAGAGAAGAGAATCAACAAACGAACATATCCCCTTCTTCCTTTTCTGTGAATGATGTGGCTGAGCAGAAATCAAGAGAGTAACAACCAGAGTTATTTAATGAATCAAAGTAGTTCTCTTGTTTTAACCTAGAATCATAGTGTGTTAAATTTAAGAAACCATTCATTTTCCATACAGCTATAAACTCTCAAAGTACACAAAATTAATTGTGTACAGTATGGGATTTAGAAATAAAGGTTCCAACCTCTACTAAGTTCATTTTGGCTAAAGCAGCACTAGATTTGAACCATTTAAAAACTTAGAAAATTTCATTCTATTTTATATATGACACATCAATTTTCCAATGCTCAAAATCTACCTTGCCAAATTCTTGCAACTTGACATTGGAGATGAATAATAAGACCAGTACACAGGATATTCCCATTGTTTTAATGTTGTGGAGAAAGTCTAGGACTAAGTCAGAATTAGTCTGAATACTGCTTTAGACTGGGAAGTAAACTAAGCCCCCAAAGAAAAAGCTCACTATAGCAGAGCCAGGGCTGGTGTATTACCAGCCAACAGTGAAGCAGGTAGTCATGATACTGGCACAATACTGAAAGCATGAGAGTACCCCATCTCCTGTCCCTTTCGTACTCTACTGATGCACCCATTCATCAGGGTGAGGGGGACCCAGTAGAAAGATATCCAGTAGTAGAGATAGACGTTGACAATGACTGGACATCAAGTAAGCAATCATTGCCAGAAACGGTTCCATGTTAAGCAGGACCAGCCAGCATCCTATAAGGAGAGGTAGGAATGACTGGCCTAGGGCAGAGACCCAAAAGATCTAAACAGGTTCATAGCCAAAACATCCAACAGCAATTTAGATAGGCTCTCACTGTAGAGAAGGCCATGGGAATTACTTAATTATCTCGAATAGGATGTTTATATTAAAGAGTATTTTAAAAAGCCTAGGCTCACTTATGTCAAGAGAGTTTTCCATTCTAGTAGATAATATTGTATGCTGACCAAGTCTGACTCCAAGCACCCACTCACTCCCTTAGCTCCTGGGAATGTGGACTGTAGACAGCTTGCCCATGAATCCCTCTCCAGAAACTGTCCTTAGCCAAAGGCCCTATGTCAGGCCACCTCCTCGGGGCAGCCTACAATTAATGAATGATGCAGTGGTGGAAAGACACAGCCCTTTGCCTCAATTAGAAATCTTTACATTTCCAGATCTCCCCCTAGGAGAGCTAAAGATCTCTATTGCAAGTGCCTCCCAGTTCAACTTCTCCCTCTCCTAATCCTGCTTTCTTCACACTGCCACTGGGCTTTTGAAAGCACTCCTATGGACTATCAAAGCCCTCTGTGAGGAGGTTTACTAGAGCATATTCGTGAATATTTCCATTCCTTCCTACCTTCCTTTCTTCCTTCTAATTAGACAAATCCACGAAGGATTTGAGGCAGCTGCAGTATGCCATATAGAAAAACTCAATAGTCATATTTTTTTCCTTCCTTACAACAATGTTTACTTTAATTACTTATAATTTCATTTGGAAGAAAAAAAGATATAAATTGTATTTAGTTTGGATCATTCAAAACATTTTAATATGTAACTGATATGGTCTATCACAGCTGGACTCATAATTTTGCTTTAAAAGTTTCTGTTATTTCAAAAGTATCAACCAAATCCCTAAGGAAAATCTGAACTTTCTATTAGAATGTAACTTCTCCTCTATTTTATATGGAGATATACTAAAGTTTCTTATGACTTCAAATTCACTAAACTTTTTTAATTCTAAAGAGTAAAACTTGGATTGTTTCAACAAATCAACTATTATTTACAGATATGTTTATAGAAAAGATGGATGGATGGGTAAATAAATGATAGCTGTAGTACATTCATGAAAAATAAATGATAGATTTAGATGATAAAAACAACTAAGCAAATCCAGTCTCCTAGATGAAAGGTGAATCCTTTATAAAATAATATGTTTTTTTAAAAATTGGATGGTAATAGCACAAAAGAAAGTTCATAAATGATATAAGCACAATTAAAGTTATTCTAACAACTCTGACCATAATTCTTGTTATTGTAAAAATGATGTAATTAACATAACTTTTGAACTAGAAATGTCATAGCTTGCCATTGAAAATAAATTATTTAATGGCAGTTTATATGGAGATATGACAGAAAAAAATCTATTATTACTGTACTTATAATTCACATTTATTTTAAGGCTATAAAGACAAAATAATGTGTATGATCGAGTAACTGATTGACCATACCAATGTAGGTAAGGTATTAGGTTTTTTTAAGATTTCACCTAAACCTCATACCATTTACTAAAGCCAATTTTACCTAAATTATCTCAATAATCAGTTTTTTAATGATTAAATTAAGGTGAATACAACAAAGTGCCAAAAAAACAATTAAGTTCAACTAGTATTAAAGAAAAAAAATTGTCAGCTAAGTGTATTTGGAGAAATGATCAGTCATTTTCAGTGATTTTGTTAACATTGCTGAACCTTTTGATCAGTCTAAGTATTTTTTGTCAATAGCTACCAAACACATAGGGGAGTGCAACTTTGATCTGAAAATAATCAGCAAAATACGTTACAAATTATGGAGACAAATTTAAGTCTATGTGAGTAGAAATACATCCTGATAATACCAGACTAGCGCACAGATTTGCCTTTTTATAACTTTTTTTTTAATTAGAAAATTTAATGTGGTTTATAGCATACAACTGAAGTTAAGAGGCATGGGTTCTATTTTTAAGCACAGCAGCATAATAGGAGATTTAGACTTGTGTTAAATCCCTGCTGGGTGACTTATCTGCTGTATGTTATTAAACAAGCTGTTAAACTGTCTGAGAATCTATTATCTCCTCTGTACAGTGAAAAAATTAACATCTACCTTGAAGAGTTGTGAAAAGTGAGGAGAATGTGTAGAAAATGCCTAGGACAACACCAGGTGCATGGTACACACTTTATAGTGACTTACTTCCCCCCCACCCGCCCCCAGCCCCAGTCCTATTATTAGGACCATGAGGGCCTAAGTTACTCTTTAGTTCTCAGTTTTAATCTCTGAAAAAAGACAGAGCTGAATTAGAGCAATAATTCACAACCCCAACATCATGACACTGTTGTATCCTGAGCAACTGGGCCATGAGTCACAAGTAGTTCAAACTAATAATAATTAAATTACCAAGATTTACAGATAATTTTGTTTTAAAACTGTATAGCTGTTCCAAGTTTGTCCCCATTATAATATCGAAACCAGTGCATGGCACTTTTTTTTAATGGCAAATTTTAAGATTTTTTTTATTTATTTATTTGAAAGAGAGAGAGGGAGAAGCAGACTCCCCGCTGAGTAGGGAGCCCATTGAGGGCCTCCATCCCAGAACCCTGGGATCATGACCTGAGCTGAAGGCAGACACTTAATCAACTGAGCCACCCAGGTGCCCCAGTCACTGGCACTTTTAAGGTGGAGTAAATGAAGTAGTTTCAAACAACAAAGATGAAATTGCTCATATCACACAGTCTACTTTGTATCATATAATAGACTATTGACCCTTAAGAGTTGGGTGATTATGAATTATTGTAATTCTCATAAATTATACTTGACTAACTGAAAATTTCTTAATGACTTTATGTACATGTTTTTAAAAGGAAAAAGATAAAACTAGTTGAGTTTGAAAAAAAGTCTGTAGCTCTATATGCTTTATTTTCCTGCAAAATTCTCTGGCATTTCTCATATCAGAGTATGTTTATGACAGTGTTCTGCATCTGAACATAATCATCCTTGATGTTTGTTCCAGTAGAGAAAATGTTGGGGATCACTAGATTACATCATCTCTGTCCACATTCACAACTCCTTAGTACCCTATATTTCTTCTAATATGGAAAGTATAGCACTCTTCATCAAATAAAGCAATATTTTAATTCCATTCTCAACCTACTTGACATGCAAACTCAAAAATATAACAGTATAGAAAACATACAGATGGCCAATAGACACACGAAAGAACAATCAGTATCACCCACCATCAGGGAAATACAAATCAAAACTACAGTGAGGGGCACTTGTGTGGCACAGTCGGTTAAGCATCTGACTTGGTTTGGCTCAGGTCATGGTCTTGAGGTCATGGGATCAAGCCCTGTGTTTGGGCTCTGTGCTTGGAAGGGCGTCTGCTTGAGATTTCCCCCTGCTCTCTGCCCCTCCCCTGCTCTCTCTGTCTAAAATGAATAAATAAAATTATTTTTAAAAAGAGAAAAGAAAAAAAACTACAATAAGATAGCACCTCACACCTGCCAGAATGGCTAAAATCAGCAACACAAGAAACAAGTGTTCATGAGGACGTGGAGAAAAAGGAACCCTCATGCACTGTTGGTAGGAATGCACACTGATACAGCCAGTACAGTACAGAGGTCCCTCAAAAAATTAAAAACAGAACTACTCTATGATCCAGTAATCATACTATTGGGCATTTACCCAAATACAAAACTGGGGACATATGCACCCCTTTGTTTATTGCAGCATTATTTACCACAGCCAAATTATGAAAGCAGCCCAAATGTCCATCAATAGATGACTCAAGAAAATGAAGTACACACACACACACACCCCACACACGTGGAATATTATTCAGCCATCAAAAAGAATGAAATCTTGCCATTTGCATTGACATGGGTGGAGCCAGACAGGATTATGCTAAGTAAAATAAGTCTGTTAGAAAAAGACAAATACCATATGATTTCGCTCATATGTGGAACTGAAGAAACAAAACAAATGAACAAGGGGAAAAAAGAAACAAACCTAAGGACAGACTCTTAACTATAGAGAACAAACTGATGGTTACCAGAGGGGAGACGGGTGGGGGATGGGTGGAATAGGTGATGGGAACCAAGACTACCCTTATCATGCTGAGCACTGAGTATTGTACAGAATTGCTGATTCACTATGTTGTACCCCTGAAACTAATGTAATACTGTATGTTAACTATACTGGAATTAAAATGAAAAGCTTTTTTAAAATTAACAGTATACACCTTGGGAGCAAAATGTAAGTATTTTATCTTTTTGGAATATACACTGTATTACTTTTCCAGGGTTGCATAACAAATACCACAAACTGACTTAAAAGAACAGAAATTTATTCTCACACAATTTTGGAGGCCAGAGGTCAGATATCAAGGTATCAGCTGGTTAGTTCTTCTGGAGGCTCAGAGAAACAATCTATTTCATGCCTCTCTTATAGCTTCTGGTGACTGCCATTGTCCTTGACATTCCTTGGCTTGTACAAACATTACTTCAATTTTTTTCCTCCAGCTTCAAATGGTCTTGCTTTTTGTGTGTTCTCCTCTGTGTCTTTGTGTGTCTCAAATCTTCCTCCACTTTCTGTTTATAAGGGCACTAGTCATTGGATTTAGGGTCTACTCTAAATCCAGAGTAATCTCATCCTAAAGTCCTTAACTTAATTGTATCTGCAAAGACCCTACTTCCATATAAGCTTATACACTTCCATCAACAGTCTCTTCAAGGAAATCTGGACTTTTTCTATCATGCACCTCAAAACGCTTTCAATTTCTACCCATTATCCATTTCCAAAGCAACTTCAACATTTTTAGGTTGTTATAGGAGACTCTACTCTCAGCATCAAAATTATCTGTATGAGTCAAATTTGTATCAGAAAAGTAGAACCAATAAATACACACACATACACACACACACAAATATTTTTTTCAAGGAATTAGCTTCTGCAATTGTAAGATTTGACTAAACAAGGCTTCTTGGAGTCTGGGGTCTACAGACGTGGGCCATGACAGTGGCTAGAAACTCTCAGGCAGGAGCTGAGGCTGCATTCACAGACAAAATTTCTTTTTTCTCAGAGAGACTCTAGTTTTGCTTTTAACGTCTTTCAACTGATTGGATGAGACCCACCTATATTATACAGGATAACCTCCTTTATTTAAGGTCAACTGATTGTAAATATTAACTACACCTACAAAATATCTTAACAGCAACGCCTAGATTAGTGTTTGATTGATTAACTGGATATTATAGCCTAGACAAGTTGACACATGAAACAAATCATCACATGAATCCTATATTATAAGATCTTAGTAAAACAGCTAATGTGATAAATCCATTTTTCAGGATGTAAGATAGAGGCACATACAGGAAAAAGAGAGAGAGAGAGAAAGAAACGTATGAGTGTATTTTTAGAAAATGATTTCCCAAGGTCCTGGGGATGATTTTTCTATAATATAAAAATTAATAAAAATGTATCTCAAGAATAGATTATTTTCACATAGTTTCTCGGGGCAGAAATTTCAAATGAAAATAGATTTCCAGGTAGCGTTTCTGCCAAAGCAGAGAATAGAAAGATATTAAAGGAAGGAAGAGAGAAAAGAGGTAAAGGAGGAAAGATTTGTCCAAGGACTCATAATTTTGGATGGCTAGCTATCAAAAGATATTCTTGGGCAAAGAGACATAATCCAGGGACAAAGTATAACAAAGATAATAGATTTATTCTTCACTTGGAGAAAAAAAATCTAGAGAAATATTATGTTAAGAGTTTACCAGATAGGTGTTGGGAAGATTGGACAGCCACATGCAGAAGAATGAAATTGGACCATTTCCTTACATGACACACAAAAATAGACTCAAAATGGATGAAAGACCTCAATGTGAGAGAGGAATCCATCAAAATCCTTGAGGAAACACAAGCAGCAACCTCTTCGACCTCAACCACAGCAACTTCTTCCTAGAAACATCGCCAAAGGCAAGGGAAGCAAGGGCAAAAATGAACTACTGTACTTCATCAAGATAAAAAGCTTTTGCACAGCAAAGGAAACAGTCAACAAAACCAGAAGACAACTGACAGAATGGGAGAAGATATTGGCAAATGACACATCGGATAAAGGGCTAGTATCCACAATCTATAAAGAACTTACCAATCTCAACACCCAAAGAACAAATAATCCAGTCAAGAAATGGGCAGAAGACATGAACAGACACTTCTGCAAAGAAGACATCCAAATGGCCAAGAGACACATGAAAAAGTGCTCAACATCACTCAGCATCAGGGAAAGAGAAATCAAAATCACAGTGAGATACCACCTCACACCAGTCAGAATGGCTAAAATAAACCAGTCAGGAAATGACAGGTGTTGGCAAGGATGCAGAGAAAGGGAAACCCTTCTCCACTGTTGGTCAGAATGCAAGCTGCTGCACCCATTCTGGAAAACAGTATGGAGGTTCCTCAATAAGTTGAAAATAGAGCTACCCTACAACCCAGCAATCGCACTACTGGGTATTTACCCCAAAGATACAAATGTAGTGATCCAAAGGCGCACGTGCATCCGAATGTTTATGGCAGCAATGTCCACAATACCCAAACTATAGAAAGAGCCTAGATGTCCGTCAACAGATGAAAGGATAAAGAAAATGTGGTATATATATACAATGGAATACTATGCAGCCACCCAAAGAAATGAAATCTTGCCATTTGCAATGACATAGATGGAACTAGAGGGTATTATGCTGAGCAAAATAAGTCAATCAGAGAAAGACAATTATCATATGATCTCTCTGATATGATGAATTTGAAAGGCGGGGCAGGTGGGTTGTGGGTTGGGGGAAGGGAAGGAAAAATGAAACAAGATGGGACCGGGGAGGGAGACAAACCATGAGAAATTCTTAATCTCAGGAAACAAACTGAGGGTTGTTGAAGGGGGTGAGGAAGGATAGAGTGGTTGGGTCATGGACATTGGGGAGGGTATGTGCTATGGTGAGTGCTGTGAATTGTGTAAGACTCATGAATCTCAGACCTGCACCCCTGAAACAAATAATACATTATATGTTTTTTAAAAAGAGTTTACCAGAGGCAGGCACCTGAGTGGCTCAGTTGGTTGAGGGTCTGCCTTCGGCTGAGGTCATGATCTCGGGGTCCTGGGATTGAACACTGCATTGGGCTCCCTGCTCAGCAGAGGGCCTGCTTTTCCCTCTCCCTCTGTCCCTCCCCACTGCTTGTGCTCTCACTCTCTCTCTCTCAAATAGATAAATAAAATCTTTAAAAAAGAAAAAGAAGTTTACCAAATACTATATACTACTCTGTTCCAGATATCCAGAAAAGAAAAGAAAAATTGGCATATTGCATGAGAGCAATTTGATAAAATTTAAAATAGTTAAAAAGAAGATGTAATCCATTACATAGAAACCATAATAGCACGCATTGTACTGGACACTTTCTTCATAATACCACACAAGGCAAGAATTGTTATTTCCATTTTACAGATGAGGAAGTCAAGGTTCAACCATGTTGTTTACTACTGCTTATAAAAGTTAAGATTCAAACCTATTCTACTTGGAATCTACCTGACTCCACAATCCATTCATTCAATCTCTGTGACTCCCAATGGCCTCTCCTAGGAATGCTCACAATGTTTATGGGAATGGACATCCAGTGTATACAGCTGTAAACCTCTTCCTGATGCCTAGCTCAACACTACCACCAAATTCACTTATTCATGGTTTACCTGGCTTTTATTTTTTTTACAAAATAGCAAATCCACAGAGTGTGTACACACACACATACACACACACACACAAAGGTTTATACATTTAAAAGCAAGTTTTATTCTCAATTCAGACACATGTCTCACTCCTCGTGGATAACCATCATCAACATTTCAATGCATATTTTCAGAAATATCCCAGGCCCATGTATTCTTCTACATCTTATTGAAGGCAAAATGAAGAACATATTTGACACTTTGTTCTGTACCTGTTTTCTTTTTTTTCCTAATAAATTGAACATTTTTCCTCAGTATGTGAAGATTTACCTCATTCGTTTGAATGCTCAGTTGTTTATTTCTTGTCTATGCATTAATATATCTAACCAGTGCTCTATTCAATGAGCTTTCAAGTGTTTTTCACTTTTTGACATTCAAACCAAGCTGAATGCAGCGTTTTCAAGTGAGTTTTGGTTTCTTTTGCTCTGACTCTTGTCTAGCCTGGCTGCTCATACCTGAGTGTTACACAGACCTTGCTGTTTGCTGTCTACTACTCCTACACTGATCGGCAGGTCGTTAGCAAAAAAAAAAAAAATCTCTAGGGAGAATCCTGCTTGCTTTTCTCTGAAAAGCTTTAAGAACAATATGAGTAAACAAGTGTCCCATGGCTTAGATATTGCTCTTACTGAAAACAGGTTAATTTTCAACCCCAATTATCTACAAAATCCAGCACCCATTCCTGATTAAAACGTTTCAAAGTATAGGGATAGAGGGAACATTCCTGAACTTCATAAAATCCATCTATGAAAAACCAACAGCAAATATCATCCTCAATGGAAAAAGCTCACAGCCTTCCCGTTGAGATCAGGAACACGACAAGGATGCCCACTCTCACCACTCTTGTTCAACATAGTATTAGAAGTCCTAGCAACAGCAATCAGACAACAAAGAGAAATAAAAGGTATCCAAACTGGCAATGAAGAAGTCAAACTCTCTTTCTTCGCAGATGACATGATACTTTATATGGAAAACCCAAAAGACTCCACCCCAAACTACTAGAACTCATACAGCAATTCAGTAACGTGGCAGGATATAAAGTCAATGTACAGAAGTCAGTGGCTTTCTTATACACTAACAATGAAAATACAAAAAGGGAAATTAGAGAATCGATTCCATTTACTATAGCACCAAGAACCATAAGATACCTGGGAATAAACCTAACCAAAGAGGTAAGGGATCTGTACTTGAGGAACTACAGAACATTCATGAAAGAAATTGAAGAAGACACAAAAAGATGGAAGACCATTCCATGCTCTTGGATCGGAAGAATAAACATCTAGAGCAATCTATACTTTTAATGCCATTCCCATCAAAATTCCACCAGTATTTTTCAAAGAGCTGGAGCAAATAATCCTAAAATTTGTATGGAATCAGAAGAGACCCTGAATTGCTAAGGAAATGTTGAAAAACAAAAATAAAACTAGCGACATCACGTTACCTGATTTCAAGCTTTACAACAAAGCTGTGATCACCAAGACAGCATGGTACTGGCATAAAAAAAGACACACAGACCAGTGGAACAGAGTACAGAGCCCAGATAAGGACCCTCAATTCTATGGTCAAATAATCTTCAACAAAGCAGGAAAAAATATACAATGGAAAAAAGACAGTCTCTTCAATAAATGGTGCTAGGAAAATTGGACAGCTATATGTAGAAGAAGAAACTCGACCATTCTCTTACACTGTACACATATACACTGTTGTAAAAAATAAAAAGGCAAAGAAACTGAACAGTGCTTACCAAAGTTAAAAGAAAGCAGGCACTTTTCATTATACTTCTTAAAATGTCATTTAGCTCTGTTTTGAAACCACTACTAGCCTGAAGATTCACACTATTTCCTTAGTGATTCCATAGCCCTTATGCACATTTTCACATTGGGAGGCAGAGACCCCATTTTCATTTTATTAAATGGATACTCTACAATACTCAACAATCTCTCTCTACATTATTTATACTTTTTGCAACAGCAGTCATCGAGTAAGAAATCACCTAAACCTGCCTCTGGTAACACTGGGGCACAATTAATCATTATTACAAAACTATTATATAATCATCGCAAATACCTTTCATTTGGCTTTATTTATCAGAGATGGGACTATATCATTTTGAAAACAACTACTCAAACTTCTTCAATAAAAAGTTAATTTAGGGGAAGAATGAACTGGTAAAGAGCTCAACAAGTTTTTGCTACTAATAGAAGAATTAAAAGTTGACTATTGTTGGGCAACAGGGTAACTCAAATATCCCTGGATGACAATATCTTTTCATTTTTTAATAATTATATTGTTATAAGGCAGATCAGCACATTATAAATTGCTGTTCCACAGAACATTGTTCACAAAATGTTATAGTTCTAGAACAGAAAAAGAGACAAAAGGGCATTTACTATGTACATTATAAAACTCCAAAAAGCTAACAGTACACAGGATGCATTGCTACTTTTTTTTCCCTTAGCCCACTAGTTAGTATTTCCTGATATTCCAGAAAGACTAATATCTAACCTTAATTATGAATAGCTATAGAGCAAAAATTCTTTCAAAAAAAAAAATCTTAGAGGGGAACCTGGGTGGCTCAGTCAGTTAAGCATCTGCCTTTGGTTCAGGTCATGATCTCCTCCTGGTCCCGGGACGAAGCCCCGAGGTGGGCTTCCTGCTCAGCAGGGAGTCTGCTTCTCTCTCTCTCTCTCTCTCTCTCTGCCCTACCCACTGCTCACTCTCTCTCTCTCTCTAATAAATAGATAAAATCTAAAGAGATGAGCAATTAAAAAAAATTAGATAATGTGACCTAGAATGAACTATCCCCAGCATTATGATAAATAATTTTTAAAATTTTACCAACCTCAACAGATATAACAAACGTTCCTAAACATGTAAATCTCTTGAAAAACATTACTGTTTGACCTGCTGATTTTCAAAATCTGTTTCCGGTCTACCTTTCTCAAACTTCTCTTTCCCACATTCCCAAGTCCAAAAATGTATTTTTTTTTAATTTATTTATTTGTCAGAGAGAGAGGGAGAGAGAGAGAGAGCAAGCACAGGCAGACAGATTGGCAGGCAGAGGCAGAGGGAGAAGCAGGCTCCCCGCCAAGCAAGGAGCCCGATGTGGGACTCGATCCCAGGACGCTGGGATCATGACCTGAGCCGAAGGCAGCCGCTTAACCAACTGAGCCACCCAGGCGTCCCCAAAAATGTATTTTTTGAGACTTAAGCAAGATATTAGTTCTTCTGTCAAGCACTGAGTCCTCAAGTGTCACCCACCCCCCACTTTTAGGTTCCAAGCTCTCCGGAAACCCCCACATAGTTCTATAATTAGACATTCACTTCCTACCTGTTTTATTAGAGCCAGAGAACCTAAGAGTCAAGGACACATTCTTAGTATCAGTATTAATGTTAGCATTTCTATTGAGAGGTGCAATACCTAAATGGACGCCTGGAACTCCGCAGCATTCAATAAACGTTTGTTAAATGAATAAATGAGCAAGAAGGTCAGTAGGGCCTCCATGTTATTAATGTTTCTGTCAGTGATTTAAAACAGGGACTGAGTCAGTCCCCTACAGAAAATTTTTAAATCGATTTTTGTCAGAAAAGCATTCTTGTTTTTAAGTTAAATTGTAATATTTCCAGGTAAAATATGTACCCCTCATTCCAGTGTCCCAACATCACTCTATCTTCTCCAATCTGGCAGCTTCGCACACTATTATTACCTGACTGACCCTCACAGTAACTGAGTTTGCGGCTTCTGGACCACATTTTATATGAGAAATAATTCTATATTTACAGGTCTAAAATAAGTGGTACACACAGATTGAAATAAAACATATTTTAATAGAAATTTTAAAAAGATCTGTATACTTAGATAAGGAAAGAAATGAGAAAAATATGTTGGAAATAATACCCCATAATAGATTTTAAGAACAAGCTCTGTAATATGATAGCTATGTAATAGGCAGTAGAGCATATAATCATCCCACATCCTTAATACCCTTCTAGACAGGGAACAGGCTGACATGGAAAATGTGAAGAAGGTTCCCAGGATGGCCGCCAAGATCAGCAGAGGTTAGAAGAAAAAGCCTGATCATGGAGATGATCTTCAAGGAACACTAGAGAATCACACCATGTGGCTGTTTCTAAAGACAGAAAAGGATGAGCAGAAGCAGCATCACTGTTCATTTAAGTTAGCCGGGCAGAGTGCTGAAAACTGGGGGAGGGGGGAGGGAGGATTTTAAAACAAAAACAAACAAAAAAAATGATTTTAATTGTAAGAAAAAAAAAGTTGTAAATAGACAAACCCTGCTAAAGAAAGAACAAAGAAAAGGCTCAATTTGGACAACATTCTGAGGACACTCCTCTTTGACTAAATAAGCAATCAGGTTATTTGAGCAAGGATTTCACTGCTAAAAGAGGAGTTCCAATAGCCATCAGTCCAATTTAGAGAACACTCAACATGCCAAACTGTACATTGGGCTTCTCCACAGAAACAGTACCAATAGGATACAAAGATATACACAGGAGGAGATTTATTATAGCAATTAACTGGGACAATTATGAAAGTCTAGAAGTCCCATGATCTGCCATCCAAAAGCTGGAGAAGCAAAAAAGTCAATATAATAAAGTCCAAGGCCAAAGGCCTGGGGGGCAGGAGGAGAGATGCTGGTCTAAGTCCCATAGTCAGAAGGCCTGAGAACCAGAAGTTCCCATGTCAGTGGAGAGGAAAAGGCAGAAGTTTCAGCTCAAGAAGAGAGACATTTCACCCTTATGCCTCTCTCTGCCCTCAACAGAATGGGTCTGCACAATGAGTTCATGACAGCAGATCTTTACTCAGTCTACTGATTCAAATGCTCTCTTCGAGTGATTCAAAAGTCTCTTCCAAAAACACCCTCACAGACACAGCTAGAAATGTTTTGCCAGGTATTTGGACATCCTTTAGGCAATCAGGCTGACACATAAAATTAACCATCACACATCCTGACTTCAGATTTGTTTCCCTAGTACAAAAAGGCATTAATAAATACTTACTGAGTATTTTGTCTGTGCTAGCTACCAGGGCTGGTGCTGAGAAAAAGAACTCCAAAGGACAAGCTATAGTCCCCACACCCCCGTATGATCCTGTGTAATGGCCTCAGACTTTCTTTCTTACAACGTATAACTTACATGTAAAACAACTGCTCCATCAATAACATTTCTTTACAGTCAGTAATTTCCGTGAGTATTCCTCTACTTTCTCTCTCTCTCTCTCTCTCTCTCACACACACACACACACACACAATTTTCTCTGTACCTCCAGGAAACTGAGTCGGCTGGGGATATTCCACTTGCCCTTTCAGATCCATTCTTCACCTGCTCCATGGCCCAGGAGACTGGCTTGATTCTAGCAAGGGATGGGCTGCATTTACAGGCTCACCCCCTCTAGCTTCTTACTGAATTCAGCCAGTGAGGAGCACCTAGAAAAGATCAGAGGGGGAAAGGGGGGTTAGGATACTTACTACCTCCTTCCTTGTGGGATTGTCTGTATCCGCCAATGCTCCCCAACTTCTGCCTGGCCATCCTGCTGTTCCTAGTCTGAGTCCTGCACTGTCCCCTTTGGTTCCTCACCCCTTAGTAAATAGTCCCTTTATTAAAATCTTCTGAAATTGCCCAACTTCAGTATGCCATCTCTAGATCTTCCAATACCCTGACTGACACATGAGACTTAAGTGTCCCTTAAGAGGTCCTAAGACCTCTAGAAGGAGCAACTGTGATAGAACACACTTAGGTGCATTGGAGGGAGGGAAAAGATAGATCTAAAGATCTTGAAGCTGATTCTTCCCTGGGCCTAGTCTGGGGAATCATCAGTCAGTTAAAGAAACTCAGTAGAGAGAGTAGTGCAATAGCCAGCATGGCCTGAGTACTGCAAAACAGCAATTAGTGAGGGAGACGCCTAAGCAGGAAGCTGAGGGCACTCCTACGTGAGCAAGCCTCTGCATGACAGGTGCAGAAAGGGTGGGCTACAGGAGAGGCCAGGAGTTTTGCCAAGAGCAACCGCACAGTTAGAGGCAGTGGTAAAGAAAGAAATCAAGAGAACACACCTCAAAACCACAGTGCGGCAATTCACACCTCAGTGGAGACCAGCTCAGGTTGGTAGGAAGATCAAGTGAGCCAGTCTACCTGCAAAGACAGAGACTGGTGGGGCACCTGGGTGGCCCAGGTGGTTAAGCGTCCAACTTCGGCTCAGGTCATGATCTCCAAGGCCGATGGAGCACCTCAGACTCCCAGCTCAGCGGGGAGTCTGCTTCTCCCTCTCCCTCTGCTTCCCCCCTCCTCCTGCTTGTGTTCTGTCTTTTTCTTTCTCTCAAATGAATAAATAAAATCTTAAAAAAAAAAAAAAAAAAAAAAAAAAAAAGACAGACTGGCACCACATACCTGGTGACGTGGGCTGGACACCAGTGAGAGTGAGTGGAGAAGAGCTCGGGTCCGGATGCCCCTCCCCCACTGCCCTTAGGCAAAAAAGCTCCCTTTCTGCACCCAGGTGTCCTCCTGGCAAGGAGTAGAGGGAGAAGAGAATCCTTAAGAGTTGTAGGAAAAATTGACAGATTGAGAAATTACGAGGAAAAAAAAAAAGACGAAAACTTAGATTGATACGTTTAAAAAAAAAAAAAAAAAGCATGAGAACATAACATCCACCCTCAAAGCTGAGAACAAACGGAGATATTATAGAACCCCTCCCTCTCTCCAGGGACCAGGCCTGAGTGCTGAGGCCACTGGCGAGGGGCTCCCAGAAGGCTGAGCGCCGTGACAGTACTCACCCCTCGAACGCCGCTCGAGGCGTCCCAAGGTAGTTAGTCCTCTCCGGGTAGCCGTAGGCGTAGGTGTCACGTGACCCCGCCTGGCAAAATCCACCAGACTTCAGGGGCAACTGGCAAGAACGCTGGCAGCCTTTGCGCGTGTGCTGGGAGTTGGGGAGGAATACTGCGTCTGTGGGCAGGGACTACGTGAACCACCCCTTGAAGTTGCAGAGAGCAGTTCCGAGCAGGGTGGGGCTCTTCCTGAAGCTCTCCTCCACCTATGCCCCCCCACCCACCCCCGAGGGCTTTGCCGTTCTCCCGCCCGCCCACAGCCACAGCCTGCACTTCGATCTCGAGCTGGAGTGGGGGTGGGCAGGCGTCGCTGCGTCTTCCCAGAGGCCACAGCCACGGACTATGTGGCCAGCTGTGCCCTGAATATGACCACCAGCGACCGGCACGATGAGTGCAAGAAAGGACTGACCTGGCTCTGGCCAGGAGCTTCGCGATTTTCGGTCCGATTATCAGCACGCTTGTGCCCAAAGAGATGATCCCTGGCCCTTACAACCTGAAGGTCTGGCCTAAGGTCATTGGCAAACTCGGGCAAGAGGTGTGAAATCCTCCACGATTTTTCCCATCCTCTACATCATCAGCAGTGTTTGCAAGATAATGACCATGCAAGGAGGCATTATCTGGACCAGGACGCCCAAGAAATAGAACCTGTGGAAAAAGAAAGAGAGCGAGAAGGAAATTCAGGCTGACATACACGGGGTTGGTAGGGGGTTAAAGGTAGAAAGACCAAAATATTGAGTTCATACAAAGCACCCTAACTTCTTAAGTTTTAGGAGAGAAAGGAGAAGGAAGAAGGAAGCAAAGGTTACTTGAGTTGACAGTCCTTTCATAAGAAACCAATTTTTTTTTATTTTTTTTTATTTTTTATAAACATATAAAGTATTTTTATCCCCAGGGGTACATGTCTGTGAATCGCCAGATAGAAACCAATTTTTAACAGTGATTTAATTGGATTGATATATCTCAACTCAAGGAAGATGGAGCTCCAAGGAAAATGTGATCTAAAAGACATTGGGCTAGAAGTGGAAATGAGAAACAGTATCTTACAGGAAACAACCAGAATAAAGTATTTGTGATGCTTCCAAAGAGAATTTATCAAACCAAATGTTCAGAAAACTTGCTTTCCTTTCCTATAAGTGGACTGGTTAAGACTTTTCCATGGGTCATTCAGGGATCAGTAGTTCAAGACTTAAAATCTAAAGAAGCTGAAAAGCATGGTTCAAGTCAGCATTTTCACTTCCTTGGATCATGATAATCATCTGGAGATATTTGCAAAATATAAAAATTTCCGAGTTACTAGCCCATACCAGACCCTGTTTTAATTAGTGGAATTAATCTCCAGCTCTCTAAATGAATCTTACCACAAAAATGTGAGAAAACATTACATAATCAGTTAACTTAAAGTTTGTTTAATAAATGAACAATTAATGAAGCTCTCACTCATTTACCTAAGGTGTGTACCATGGCCCACAGATCCTGAGTTTGGGAGATAATTTTGAAACTACTGTCTTCCAAATAAATATGCTATATCCTGGGGGGACATGAGATACTGTGGAGCATAGAGTTACATTTCTGCTTCCCAGTTTTTGACTGTTCAAACTGACATTCACCAGATGCATGGTGATTCAATCTGGGGTAGAATGAGAGAAACCTGTAGGGCATCTTTGTGAAGATGGCCCTCTATGCCTAAAGAGAGATATGGAAGTCATTGGCATATAGGTCATGCTGGAGTGATGGACATAGGTGAAGCAGAAAAGACAGAAAGTAAATAACCTAGAAGGAAAAGGCAGAACCATGGGTAACATCCATATTTAAAGGATAGAGAGGGAGAAATTACTAAAAGAAACAAAGAAGAAAGAAACAGATTAGAAAGTAATCCTGAGACCAGGAAAACAGAGGAGGAAATCATTTTCTGAAGAGACAACAATCAATACTTCCAAATTCTTCAGAGGAAAACAAGATAAAGACCGAAAAGAAGTCATTAGCGTATGTTTCCTAAAGGGGAAGGAGGGGAGGGAGGGAAAAAGTCCTAAATCAACAAGTCTGTTGTGCTGTCAATGACTTGTACCTTACCTAATACTGGCTAAGGAGATAATTGTGGCTAAACATCCTAGGAACTTAATATAGAGGTACTTTCTTCTATGTTATGCATATTTGAATAACATCAAATGTATTCAACTATTAAAAAGTAGGACAGCTATATGTATGTTAGCATTAGCATTTTATGAACAGAACTATCTCTGAGTGTTTTGTTTTTTATTAATATATAATGTATTATTTGTTTCAGGGGTGCAGGTCTCTGATTCATCAATCTTACACAATTCACAGCATTCACCATAGCACGTATCCTCCCTAGTAGTCCATCGCCCAGCCACCCCATCCCTCCCACCCCACTCCTTGTTTTGTTTTTTGAGAGAAAGAGCACACAAGCAGGGGGAGGGGCAGAGGGAGAGAGAAAATCCCAAGCAGGCTTCACACTCAGTGCAGAGCCGGATGCAGGGCTTGATCTCACGACCTTGAAATCATGACCCTGAAATCATGACCTTCATGGTAATCAAGTGTCAGACACTTAACCAACTGACCCACCCAGGCACCCCTCTATCTGGGTTTAAATGCATGATTCTTCAGTGTTCATTTCTTAACTTTTATCAAAAAGTTACAAAGAGGACACTGCCTATTTGTGTTACAGTTGATTGTACACAAGTCCATGGTCTCTAATATCTATTTGCCCTCAATAAATGAGACAGCAAGAAAGGAGAGAAGAAACTGATGTGGGGGGAAAGTAATGAAACCATTTGGTACTGAGATTTTTTATCAAATAATTACTTGTTTCTAATATTGAAATTTCTTACTGTCAGCAAAACTTCATCAGAAATTTCAGAACTTTATGGTTAATATGGCCTCATGCCCAAAAGAAATTGTACTTAAATTATATAAATGACTAAAGTCTATGAGAGATGATAACAGCTAAGTATATCACAAAATGAGATAGCAATATTAATCATACAATAAATGCAATCATTTGGCCTCATATATGACTTAGCCCATGATTATATTTTCTTTGAACTTAAGGAGTTAATCATTTGTACAGAGAGATAGTGTGCTTGCAGGGATAATCTAATGGGCATCCAAGTTATCTGTACATTTCTGTAAATTCACTATGTGTTTTATTAAGTCCTTTATATACAACTATTACTGAATGGCATGCCTTGTCTGTAAGACTTCTATTTTCTGGGTGATGACCCCACTGTAAATTTTGCACATATGTTTGAATACTTAGTCTCCATTGAGATATTTGCACCACGTATTTATAGAAATATATCAGTGACTGCCCACATTCTCAGCATGAGCTAACTATGCCAGCCTTCAAGTATGGTAATGGAAGAAAGGACCTTCAGGTCATGAAAGTGCTAATTTGCAGAAACATAACTTCCCCTGTGATTAGAAGAGAATTTTAGTAATTGTTAGGGGATTTCACTCTTATTAACATCCAGGTTGAGGAAAAAGGGTGAAAGATGCAAAGTCTGGATTTTAACTTTACAGATGTTGACTCCAATGGGAGCTTCCTGTCCCCTACCTTGAGAACAAGGGCTGAGAGTGTTGTGCTGGGCACTCTAATGTTTTATATTTTAAGTGTTTTACATAGAAGTTGATCACTCTAATCCTAGGATCTAATGGAGTAGATCTGGGGTGTGCTACCCACAAGCAGCCTCTGGACCAAGGCACTCATGCCCCCGCTTCCAGAAGTACAGGCTAGTAATAGATCATACCTGAAATCCTCTCCCGGAATCTGGGAGCCACATGACCCAAGGTTGCACCTCTCCCCAGGGGCAGTGCAGTCGACATTCAATGACTGCTTACCTGGGATGGGGGAAGGGGGGGAATAAAAGGGCCAATCCCTCATGCCTTAATTAGGGACAGTTCTAAAGAGCCATATAAACCCCAGAGCTTGGGGCACCTGGGTGGCTCAGTGGGTTAAGCCTCTGCCTTTGGCTCAGGTTATGATACCAAGGTCCTGGGATCGAGCCCAGCATTGGCCTCTCTGTTCAGCAGGGAGCCTGCTTCCTCCTCTCTCTCTGCCTGCCTCTCTGCCTACTTGTGATCTCTGTCAAATAAATAAATAAGGGGTGCCTGGGTGGCTCAGTGGGTTAAGCCTCTGCCTTCGGCTCAGGTCATGATCTCAGGGTCCTGGGATCGAGCCCCACATCAGGCTCTCTGCTCAGCAGGGAGCCTGCTTCCTCTCTCTCTCTCTCTGCCTGCCTCTCTGCCTATTGTGATCTCTGTCAAATAAATAAATAAAATCTTTTAAATAAATAAAATATTTTAAAAATAAAAATAAATAAACTTCAGAGCTTCCGTATTGCAACTGCAAGGCAGTGTCAATCTCTCCTTCTGCCTAATCCTACTTCTTTCAATGCCTTCAAGTTGACTTCAGCAGTATTGGATTTGAGAGCATTCACCAGTAAAACTCTCACATGCAAATCTACATCTCAAAGTCTGTTTCTGGGAATATTGACCTAAAGCAGAAGTTAGGAGTGGGCCTAGAAGGAAATTCTAAAAAGGGACTTTGATGCCAAATCACCTGCTGGTGGTTAGCAGTGAGGACTCCATCACTGGTGGTGGGTGGCATGCTAACAGCTCCAAGCATACTGTAGCAATGCAGTTGTTAAGACTTTCACCTGGGGTGACCCAAACTAGAAAAGAAAGCACTGGCTGCAGGCAATATCTCAAGCATTTGAGAGATTTGGGGGAAGTAGTAATTATAGGGACTGTGGAAGGAGTGGCTATTGCTGAGGGCTATCAATTCACCTGAGAAAAACAATGAAAAACTAGAGATAATTAATCACCAATTTAAGGTAAAATGTGAAAGCCAGAGGGATTCCTTAGCAGCACATAAAGAACCTCTGCTCTACTGTACCTGAAAGGCAAAGACAGCTGAGGGTTGTTTTTTTTTTTGTTTTTTTTTTCCCAGAACTGAATTATAAAGTTAGCAGAACTCCAGAGAAGGTTAAATTCTAAAATAGGCAATTCAACAATACCAAGATCAGGACCTGGATTAGTAAACCTGGAATGGGAATATCTAGATCTTTGCACTCAAAAATCTTGAATACTCAGATTCTCTTTTTTTTTTTAAGATTTTATTTATTTATTTGACAGAGAGATCACAAGTAGGCAGAGAGGCAGGCAAAGAGAGAGAGGAGGAAGCAGGCCCCCTGCTAAGCAGAGAGCCCGATGTGGGGCTCTATCCCAGGACCCTGAGATCATGACCTGAGCCGAAGGCAGAGGCTTAACCCACTGAGCCACCCAGGCGCCCCTTGAGTACTCAGATTCTCTTGACCCTTTGGAGCCCATCAGAAGTGACCCATTCCTCCTTGATAAAAAGAAGCATTCCCCCCACACCCCTTACTTGAAGACAACGCAGAGACTTCCGCCTTTCAAGACAATACATAGCCCTCTCAAGATCTACCTCAAATCCCCTTTGGGCCTCCAGTAACTGAAGAAGAGTTCAAGAATCTAAGAGAAATCAGGGGTGCCTGGGTGGCTCAGTGGGTTAAAGCCCCTGCCTTAGGCTCAGGTCATGATCTCAGGGTCTTGGGATCGAGCCCCGCGTCAGGCTCTTCGCTCAGTAGGGAACTCGCTTCCCTTTCTCTCTCTCTGCCTACCTCTCTGCCTACTTGCGATCTCTCTCTGTCAAATAAATAAATAAAATCTTTTTTAAAAAAAGAATCTATGAGAAATCACCATGCAATATGATGGCAACATTATATGGTAATATATACTTCTTCACGGAAATCTATGCCCATTTTCTCAGGTAATTATACACTGGAGAAAGAGAATTCCTGGAAATGTTAAGGTCATATTTATTATTCAGGAATGCAAATTCATCCAAGACTCCATGTCAGAGTGAGTGCACCTGGTAAAAAATAAATTCACTAGGTGCAGTTTACAGTGGGTACAATAGGACCCTCAAACAACCCAGCAATCATTTCCTCTATCCCTCATTTTATATTGGAATAGACATACTTAGTATTTAGCAAACACCCCTACCCCTAACCCAGGTTGGTGGCTTGGATTTGGAGGTAAGAGTCAGTGGGAAAGACCCAAGTGGATGCCTCTGTCCGATTTCACAGTAGGGAATTGGTTGCTGCATGTCCTATGAAGGATATAGTCAGGATGACCCATTAGATAAACAATCTAGACTAGCAAAAAGTGTTTCACCAAGGGTGAAGAAACTCTAGAATGGGTAGAAGAGTAGAACAATAAGTATTATTTGTAGTCTCAAGACCATCTGCTGCATTGGGGGTGTTTTTGGTTACATATTTAAAGGATAATACTTTGGGGCACCTAGCTGGCTCAGTCGGTAGAGCATGTGACTCTTGATCTCTGGGTCATGAGTTTGAACCCCATGTTGAAAAAAAATGACAATACTTTGAATATATTTCATTCATTTTAAATATTTTTATGTGAAATTTTACTTGAAAATTTAAGATAACATGTGACTCTTATTTGTGGCTTGCATTATATTTCTGTTTGACAGGTTTGCTTTTATCAATCATATCTGCAGGTAACAAAAATTGTATCTAAAGTATCTTACCAATAGGAAGCCATCAGTTGCTAAATACACATAATTTAGCCAATAGACTAAGAATTGGTTAGGTAGCCATGGTGTTCAAGGGGAAGAGCACAGTCTAATTCAAAACTGAAAGAGGAAAATAGCCTTCCAGTTGACTCCTTTCTCCTTCTTTATAGGTATGGCATAAATACCATCCGTGAAGCTAGGACAGAATACTGCAGAAATCTGACTATTTCATCGTTTTAAGACGTAATGGAAATCTTCCTTAAATGCTTTGTCTGAACTCAAAATCTATATCATCACTTCAACAAACAAATATCTCTGCAGCAGTTTGACCTGTCTAAATTGTAGAGGATCCTACAGATCTGCATGCACGGAGGAAACGCATCTTAGAAGTGAAAGCTCCGAATAAGATATAGTCACTGCATTTTAGAAACAAAGTTTAAAACAAAACAGTAACCACAGTATTCATCATCCACCATAAAATTATCTGCTATAATCTCCACTTCTGGATATGGATAGCTAAATAGCAATATATAAACAAACAACATCAAAGTGCCTTTTTGGCTAACTGCCACCCTGCCACTTCTGAACTATAGCCAATTATAATGACATCACTCTAGCTTTGTGTCCTTTACTGACCTTCCTACTTATGTTGCCAAAATGTATTAAATTTCTCCTCTACAATCTGTCTTTTTCCCTTTGCCTTTGTTTCTTTAAATAACGACTTGACATCACTTGACCTCAACCTACAATTTTGGCTGATAATATCACTGAGCAATTCACTTACATAAATGGCCTTGCATAATCATCTGTTGTGGCACAGAAAAATTTGTGCAAGAAAAGATTGAATTTGTATGACATAAACTGAAGAAAATTCCTTGAAATATTTTATCTCCATTAGGCAGTTAAAATGAGATCTTCTATCAAGCTGTAAAAATCCAGTTTCCATAGTACTATAGTCATTAAAATATGTTTAGTAAACCCACCTGCACATGTTTATTTTCTTTAGCATTCTTTAATAAAAGTAATTCTGACCACTAAATTGAAAATGAAAGTGGTATCACATTAGCTGAGGTCTTTAAACATGACTGAAGCCTTGAATGTATTTGAAAATCCACAAATACTGAGAAAACGAAAACAATTGTTTGTCTATTTGAAATAAGATTAGCCTCTGTGGAATGTTAAGACAAAGTTATTTTCTGGAAAAAAAAATATGATCCAGTTAATAAAGAGTATTTACTAGTGGGATGATTATGTTAACAAGTGTGTGCTAGTCTATATTATTTTGACTCTATCTATTAATTTACACATACTAACTAAGTAAAGGACCATTATTATTGTTCAAACAGGAGGGTTTTTTTTTTTTTATTTTAAAGAAAAACAATCCTTCACTTGGACAGATATTTAAAAAGCTATGACTGACCTTGCCTTTTCCTTATTGTACCCTCTGTGTTTAGCACAACGCCTGGCATATATTTTGTATCAATACATGTACCTTCAATATTTTAATAATGTCAATTTCACAGAGTACTCACAGAGCATAGTGGTTAAAAGCAGGGACTATATGGTCAACTTATCTGGGTTTAAGTCCTGGCTCTGTCATTTAGTGGGTGTGCGACCTTGAACAAGTTATTTAATCTCTCTTCCATTTTTTTATCTGAAGAAATACCCTGGCCTCACAAGAGTGTCATGAGGAATAAGTCTATCCAGGTGCAACTTTAACAGTATCTGAAGCATAGTTAATAGCTCAATCAACTATAGCTTTTATTAAATAGTAGCACTTAAGTGTACTTTAGAATTTGCAAGTTCTTTTCACATATAACATACAGAATTTCATGAAGTTTTGTGATGGAGGTAAGACAAGTACCAATTATTAGTCTGGTTTACAGTTGAAACAACAAAGAAAGGCCCAAGGTCACACTACGAGAAAGGAAAAAGCCAAAACTTGAATCCGAGGTCTCTGAATCTGAATTCCAAATCTTTTCCACTATGTATAGATGGAAGGTATTCTTTGGATTCTCTCCCTAACTGTATCTGAGAAGTGAGTATAGATATTGAATAACCTCAGTAGGACTGTTAGGATTCACTACTCTCAGTGACCACAAATTGTAGTGGAAAAATAAACATAATGCGTGGTTGATTTCTTTTTTTCCGGTGATTTGATCATGTGGTTGTAGGTAATTCGTAAGCACCAGTCTTGGTGAGCACTGTAGCATAAGTTGACAGATTCCACCTGCCCTCAGAGTTCATCATCTAAAAGAAGAAATAGAATGCATAACACGCATACATAACATGGAGAGGGGCTGCAGAGAAGTGTCAGGCAAAAGAACATACAGCGTAGAGAAGAGAAATGCTGAGAAACGCTGTGGTCTATCATAGTTTACCAGAACCTGGTAGATGCCCAGGGCTCTTCCCTAGGAAAGAAACATGTCATTTTGAACAAACGCATATAAGATGAGTGGGTCTTGTTTTCATCCTACGTGACACCGAACTGTGGCTCTCTAAACAACGTTCAGCTTTACATTATTATAATACACTCTCACACACCATGTGAGGAGTGTAAATTAGTAAAATTCTTTTGGGGGAACTTGAAAAATGGGAAAAGCCACATACACATTGACCCAGCAGTCTAGCTACCGTTAGCACTGATCAAAGCTGCCATTATGTCTTGCCCCAACTATTCCAGTGTCCTTCTTACTGAGCCCCCTACTTCCACTCGGGCACTGCCACAACCCATTCTTTATGCAGCAGCCCGAGCACTCATCCTAAAACATACATCAGATTGCCCTGCTACCCTCCTTAAAATCCCCCAGTGGCTTTTCATCCTACTTGGCAGAAAAGCTAAATTCCTCCCACAGCTTACAAAGTGCTAGGCTTTTGCCTATAATTCTGATCTTAATCATACCACTTTCTTACACACCACACTTCGACCACTTTGGTCTTCTTTCTGTTCCAAAGACACGAGTTGTTTGCCCAAGGTGTTACATATGCCTCAAATAAACTCTTTCTCTGCTTATCCATTTAGATTTCAACTTAAATGTCACCTTCAAATCGGTATAATAACAATCCAGACTAAAGTGACAGCCTAACCAATCTCTAGCACATCACTATTTTAATTCTCTGCACAGCACTCTCACGATATGGTGCTTTCTTATTTACTTATTCAATCATCTTTTCATACATCTATTTTTCGATGTATGCATACATGTTGATACGTATTTAGTATTTATTTATTTGCCCCATCCCTCTACTTACTCCAGAGAATTTAAGTCTATAAGAAAAGAGAGGGCTTGCCTATTCTATTCACCAGTGTATCTCCAGCTCCAATAACAATGCCTGGCATGTAATAGGCACTTAGTCAATGAATATTTAATTCTAGTAATACAACTTGTGAGCATTTTTCCATGCACTATGTTTCCAAATATGGACATAGAGTAAATTTTCAGTTTAATTAACTCATTCGTTAAGTTTCTGCTGCTCGAGGAACTAGGAATAAAACATGTATGGGATGAATATCAGATGGCCTAAAAGAAAATTTGAGTTCATATCCAAGAGTACAAAAGGTAAAATAAAATAAAATAGATAAGAAAAAGACATTTAGTAAGAAAGAAAATTTAGGGATGCCTAGTTGGTTCAGTTGGTAGAACATATGACATTTGATCTTGGAGTCCTGATTTCAAAACCTGCACTGGGTATAGAGATTACTTTAAAAAAAAAAAAAAAAAAAGGAGGGCACCTGGGTGGTTCAGTGGGTTAAGCAACTGTCTTCAGTTCAGGTCCTAATCCCAGGGTCCTGGGATCGAGCCCCACATCAAGCCCCACATCGGGCTCCTTGCTCAGTGGATAGCCTCCTTCCCCACTCCCCAGAGTCCCTCCCCTAAGCACACAATCTCTCTCTGTGTCAAATTAACAAATAAAATCTGTTTTAAAAAAAGAAAGAAAATTTAAATATTATGTAGTTTTTGTCATTGCTATATTAAGATCAGAGACACTTAAACCCATTTAAGTGTAGATGAGAAGGATCAAGTAGAGATGGCAGGGTAAGCCAATTTCTTATAATAAATCCCCTTTTATGCATATGTTTTGTTTCTCTGAAGCGCTCTAATACAAAAGGAATATGATCAGAAACCAAGAGGTGGAGGTCTGAACCTCGGCTAGGAAGGGACAATTCATCCTCCATAGAGGAGGCCATGAAGACAGAATGAATACAAATGTGTCAGTGTGTGGGTAAGTACACAGATTCAATGACGAAAGGTGAGGAAATTCATCTACTGGTTTCTATATATTCTATGAAAAAATGTAACAAAGTTGCCTCCAGAAGTTTAAGGAGAGTAGAAAAGTTTGGAAATCATTTCTGTCCTGAGAGAAAGAGAGTTGGCCAGTAAAATACAGCAGGCTTGCTAGGCAGTCTTGGAGTTCAAGTAAGGAACTGATGAATTTATGTGGGAAGCAATCTGCTGAATTCATGATATTCTTTTTTTTTTTTTTAAGATTTTATTTACTTGACACAGAGAGGGAGAGACAGCCCGAGAGGGAACACAAGCAGGGGGAGTGGAAGAGGGAGAAGCAGGCTTCCCGCTGAGCAGGGAGACAGATGTCCGGCTCGATCCCAGGACCCCAGAATCATGACCTGAGCCAAAGGCAGAGGCTTAATGACTGAGCCACCCAGGCCCCCCATGATATTCTTTAGTAGCACTCATTTGAGCATGCACATACTTAGAGAAAGCCGGTATTTGGGCTGATGCAGAGTTGGTGCTTTGTCAGAAAGATGGGATGACAAAAGGAAGAACAAGGCAATCCTGCTATCTTTAGAGAGGTATAAAATTGGCATAGGTATGTTATATGTGAAAAGTGATATAACATTCTATTCTTCTCTAACCAAACTTGATTCTACTCTCCATCTCCATTTAGCCCAGAGGCAGAAAAAATATTTTAAATCATTTTAAATACACAGAATCTAAACTGGAGAGGAAGGAAAGTGAAGACTAGAGATGGACAAACATTAGGAAAATGACACAAGACAGCTAGGCTCAAGTAATTCCCACCTATGGATGATCATGGGCCATAGATGTTCAGCCAGCCTGTTCTAGAATTGGCTCCACAACTGGACAACGCTGGACCGGAAGGTGTTGGAACCCACTCTAGATAACCAATACTGGGGAAGGGCTGACAGTAAGCTACCGCCGGATGCAAAAGCTGACCAGAATATTAAGAAGCCCATGTCTTGGCAGTCTGAATACCCACAGCTTTTCCATCCATTTTTTTCCATCCCAGTTTTGTCATATGATTTTTATTTAGATGGAGCATAAAGATAACTTGATCACTGTACTAGGTTTATTGGCTGCTTTAAAGCTAATGCCATTTCCAATTCTTGTTTAGAAGAAAAGTGAAATTATTTCTGACTACATAAGAGCAAGGTGCTATTTAGCAGTCTAAATCCCTCCCTTATATTTAAAATTATTCTCTGTCTCTAGCATTAGTTATACAAAGATCTACCTTTTGCATTTTAAGTGAATTGAAGCCACAAAAGCTTACTCAGCTGGATTGTTTTCTTAATCCTATCAATTCAAGTCAGAATCATCCTTTTCCACCCACATACACTTAGCTTTCAAGTCTAAAATCCAAAGAAACATTTAAATTATTAAAGTCAATCTTGTGAGACAGGATTTGTCACACTGTAAGCAAGTAATTTAAAGAAATTTCGATGTAAATTTGAACTTACACTAACCAGCCAAGGCTCATTCCCAAATCAAACCCGTAAACTAATATTTATTTTTTTATGCTTTCAGGACCAAGTTTGTGTGTTATTTTCATGTTTTATTATTCATTCTATAATACAGAATTCACAATAATAAAATAATTAATTAAACAAATATCTAGTGAGTACCTACTAGGCTTAAGACACTATCTTATTGTGCCCCACCCTTTAAAAAAAAAAGAAGAAGAAGAAGAAGAAGCCGTAATTCTTGCTCCGTAGTGCAGAAATTCTTAATTGGGAGACCCCCTTAAAATGGAGTCAGGACGTTTCAGCAGGAGGAGCTCTCACACCTTACCACTTGTAGTCATTCACAAACCCAACAGGAAGAGACAGACTGGACCTTACAAAGACTTGATCTTGTATGGATACTGTTTTACTATCCAAGCAAAGGAAGAGACACTTTGTCCTCTTTCCCCTCACCCCCAAACAGCTCAGCCAATGAAAAGCCACCATACTTTGGACTGCCAGCTTACTCTAAAGCACTTTTAGATCATAATAGCCTTCCCAACTTACCCCTTCTCTCTTTAAAAAAGAGTGTACCTCTCCTTTGTTTCCGGACCTGCCTACAGTTACACCCATAGTTTATCTGTCCCCGATTGCAATTCTCTTATTCCTGAACCTCTTGCTAGTAAAATCACTGGCAGTTTTACTTTTTAACAATAGGTTCTAAATCTCCAGTTGTGGGTAAATTAAGCAGACCTTAAATAAATAATAAATAAATAATAAATCTCCTGATGTGGGTAAATTAAGTAGACCTTAAATAGATAAATAAACAAGTAGACCTTAAAATAACTCCTGAACTCGAGTGGGGAAGGAATATGAAGCTGTTAACTAAAGCAATGATAGTGTAGAAGAGAAAAAGATATTTTATCCTACTCATCATTGTTCTTGGCTGAGACTTTTTGTAATAAAAGATTAACAAGAAATAAACAAACAAACAGAAGTTTAATAACATGTATGCCTCCTGTATACATGGGAGATACTCAGCATCGAAATGGCAGGGGGGGCCTGGAGGACTCAGTCGGTTGCTTCAGACTCGTGATTTGGGCTCAGGTCCTGATCTCAGGGTTGTAAGATCAAGCCCTGTGTCAGGCTCCACACTGAGCTTAAGATTCTCTTTCTCCCTCTTCCTCTGTCCCTCCCCTCATATGTACCCTCTTTCTCTAAAAAACAACAACAACAACAAAACAACAAAAACCTCAAAATAGCCCAAGCCACCATCTTAAATATCATCTTCAGCTAAAGGCAAAAGAAAGACGTTGGGGATTGAGGGGATAGAAGCCAGGTATGTGAAGTTGCCAGGAAAAGCACAGTGACAGAGGTAACAAAGGTTAGGTTGTGCTGCAGATAGAAGCCAGTGCCTTCTCCATTGATAAAGGGTTTCTTGTGATTTAGTCATCCTTCTCTTCTGGTACTGAGAGGGAGCTACCCTTACAAATGGAGATTTCTCTTGAAAATGTTAATTTCCCTTACAAATGGGTAAATTCTGATCTGTAGAACTTTTTCCTGCATCTGCTTCTTCCCAAAAATAATCAATTCAAAATAATTCTTACATCAAAGAGCCATATTTCCGAGTGGCACATTCTGCTACAATTCAGCCAAATTTTAAAAAATGCGAAGGAAGAAGATGTCTCACTAGATAGAGATGAAGGACTCCAACGAAACTTCATATTTTTCAGGCTGAGTCAATGGGAGAAAAGTAGTATAATTGGCAGAAATTGGAAATTTAGTAACAATGAGTTGTTTCGTGGAGAGAGATGATAAATCTGGTCCAAGAAATTTTTAGTTTATAGAAACTGTAGAACATGCAAATAATGATGTCTAGCAGGCAGCTGGAAATGTGTAGCTAGGGCTTTGTAGCAAAGACAGGGAGCAGGGAGGTAGGCCTGGGAGTGATTTACATGAAACAATAAAAAGCTGCTATGATCTTGAATGGTGAGAACTGGATAAAAACAAACTGTGCATGGGGGGTGGTGTGAGGAAAGAAATTTGGTACTGTAAAAAGGAAAAGACAGCAAAACGGTAAGCACAACATTAGTATTCAGAGATAGCCAGAGAGCCAAGATAATATAAAAAAAAATCAGAAGAGAAAAAGTTCTCATTAAATATAGTGGGATCAACTCTGTCAAATGCCACAGAGATTTTGGAAATAAATCTTTTCCCAAATCACTCAGGATTGTTAACCTTGGGAATACAGAACATGTTATGCCTAATAAGAGCTACCAGAGTTAATTAATTTTCAAACTAATAATTATATTTTAATTGTCTCTTCAAATTTGAGAAGGAACATACCCCTAAGAATGATGTCTCTGAACTTGTCTGAGTTGAGCTTCTTTTATGAGGCAAGGATTTGCAGGTATTTCCAGAGGTGATGTCTCCTTTTGCCATCAGAATTTCACACCCTTTTCTAGCCATCATTTCCAAACAGATGTCCCTGGTCTCAGAGCAGGAAGGCTCCTTTTCATAATTCACTGTCCGCTAGAACTTTGCCCTTTTCTTCAGCTTTGGCCACCTAATGCCCCAGAACAGTTGGAGAAAGCAGTGAGATCCAGAGTTGTGGGTCATAGCTGCTAATGTTCTGAGGAGCATTTTCACTGAACATTCCAATCAACCAGAAAAGAAAATAAGAATCAGAGGGAATATAAATTTTGAAAGATCATGACATTTGAGGAGATATAGGGAGAAGCACCCCTTCAATGACATCATGTAGGCAATCTCTAATTTAATTTTTCCTGAAATTGACATTACAAGTGTACAAGTTTGACTGAGATTATTCTGTGAATTTTTTAAAGGCATACCAGTCTGCGATTACTTCAATCCCTGGATCACCTCTCACAAGAGGGAATCAAAGATTTGAATGGTGGGGGAGTAGTTCCCCATGTCTTTTCCCTTTGCATTGAAAAGAGCTTTTCAACTGAGACACACGAGAAAATTTCTGTTGCCACTGTTTACTACTGGTCTACTTTCATTGATGGAGGCAATCAAAATGGAAGGTTTCCATTGGGGCGCCTGGTGGCTCAGTCAGTTAAGTGTTTGCTTTTGGCTCACATCATGATCCCAGGGGTCTTGGGATGGAATCGGGATGGAGTACCTGGGTCGGGCTTCCTGCTCAGCCAGGAGTTTGCTTCTCCCTCTCCCTCTGTCCTGGCTCATGCTTTCTCTCTCCCTCTCTCTCAAATAAATAAATAAAATCTTAAAAACAAAAACAAACCAAAAAAAAAACTTTACCATCATGGACACAACCAGCTAACTTACATTTGCTTTTATAGATGCATTATATTTTCTTCTTTGAAAGTGCTCAACCATCTTTTCCCTTCTTAGATGTTGGTGTTTTTTTCTTCTAGATATAAAGACAGATGTTATTTATATTAGTTAAATAACGAGGGCCTGGGAAAGAAGCCAAGGCAGTCAGGGACATAGGAAGGCAGGACTCAAAAGATGGCCATTAAATAATGGAAAGAAAGGAGATATTTCAGTACTTTTTTTTTTTTTAACAACTACAACTAGTGCGGTCAAATGGGTTCCTACTACCTGAATTTCCACCCTGAGCAAATTTTCCTTTAAAAGTGATTTCTCTTGGAGCATCTGGGTGGCTCAGACATTAAGCATCTGGCTTTGGCTCAGGTTGTGGTCCCTAGGTCCTGGGACTGAGCCCCAGGTATCACGCTCCCTGCACAGGGGGAAGCCCTCTTCTCCCTCTCCCACTTCACCTGTTTGTGTTTCCTCTCTCACTGTCTCTCTGTGTCAAGCAAATAAATAAAATCTTTAAAAATAAACAAACAAATAAATATTATTTCTCTCGTATAAAATTGCTGAATCGCTATATTATACACTTGAAATAAATACAACATTGTATGTTAACTATACTGGAATTAAAAGTAAAGATAAATAAAATAAAAAATAATTATTCTATTTTTAATAAAAATTTTATTTATATATTTTATATATATTTATGTATTTATTTATATATTTTTAATATATTTATATATTATTTATTTATATATTTATTTATATAGTTATATATTATTTATATAAATTTTATTATAATAAAAATAAATAAAATAAAAAAATTATTTCTCTTAAATCCCAATTCTTTTTTGTTAAAACACAAGGAAAGCTCTTCATATGTTCTTCTCTAGTTGTCAGGCTAAGCCTACTAAAAATGGTGTACCCATAGTCCGTGGCTCAGCTCTGGCCATTTAGAGACAGGAGACTCAAGCAAGCTGCATACTGTTAATTTCCATTGCTGATTACTTTCCCTTCCCAAATGCTTTTCCTCCCCCACTGTTCACCCTGCGAATGCATCCACACACAAAAAGTCAGCCAGAAAATTTGTCCTCAGAAGCTCTCGAGTTTAATGACTCAGAAATTTCTTATAAACCTAAGTTGAAGGTAGAGAGAGATAGAGTATACAGTACAGATACAGTATAGAGTTGGCATGGGAATGAAGAATAATTTATTTTTAGTTATGGTAAGCATGAACATACCTCCTGGACATTATAATTTCAAATAGCTTGTGCCATTTTTTTTATATGTTCACCACTTTTCTGTTTAGTTACTGACAAACCTTACATAAAACATGAAAGTACAAAAAAAAAGAAAAAATGAAAGTACTTAATGCTCTTGCTTAAGCCAAGTATAAGAAATAAAAATATGAGGAGTAGAGAAATCTGGGACCTGATGTGTTAAGATACTTCCTTTGTGCTTTGTAAATTAATCAGGGAAGATTAATTGAAATAAAGGGCTTGGAGACCATCTTTCAGCTTTAAACAACTTCGTACCTCAAGCAGGCCACGCAAAGAGAATATATATAGTTCCTGAGGTAAGTCTACTTAGACATAGTCAGCATATGCGTGTCCACTCCTCAGATCTTCGGGGACTGAGTCGCTAAGACAGCACTGTCCCTTGAAAATACAATTTTAATACTTTACCGCCCAAATTATTTCTCTTCATCTGCTGTCTGCAAGCTCAACCTAGTGGTTTTTAAACCCAAATACAATTAATTGCTTTTTATTCATAATATCCAGACCAAATTTCTTTTTTTTTTCCAAGGAAAGCACTCCACCCCTGATTTATAAAATCACAAAACATAAACCCGGAAGTCACTCTTCTATTCCTACAATAACTATCTTTGCATACCTGCTTGAGGCTCAGCCTTTTATTCCACACCTTCTTTCCACAGATGAGAAAACAAACCCAGAGACTTAAAATGTCTCAACTAAGTTCACAAATCAGGACAAATTTGTTTTACAAGACAGAAGTAGGCTGAGTCTATGAACACTAATTCAGTTTAAATCCAGTTATTAATAGAGTTGGTTTCCTTCTGCTGAGCCTTTCAGGAAATGTTAATGTAGAAAAGAATCTGCTACAGCAGTCACACAGCGTGTATCTTGATGCAATAAAGAAACTCATAAAGCAGTCAGATCACCCCAAGAACCACTGCATAGAAATATGTTTTAGATTCTTAAAACTCCAAGTATGGTCTTTGGATTGGCGCTTGGGGCTTGTTAGAAATGCAGGATCTCGGGCCCCATCTCAAGAGTACCGAAACACTTACCCCAGGTCACATGTACCTGCACTGGAGTTTGGAAAGGACTGTTTTAGATGATCTTGGAAATAGCTTCTAATCTTAAAAATGTATGAGTTCAAGTGTATGTGTTTAAATAACATCAAGAGTATCTTATTATTCAAAGTAATTCTGTTGTGAATACTTCCATAAGGTGAAGAATCTCTTTTAAAATAAATTATCTCCAATTTACCTTAGGTGTCAAGGGGGAATTCTCGTACATGGATTTCATATTATATAAAATAAGGTCAGTCTAGAAATCACAGAAGTAGAAGCATGAAGAAATAAAATGCTCTCAAAGAAAATATTAGATAAGCAATACATAAGTTGCTCTATTTGAAAATGTACTTGCTCTACAGTTCATTAGTTCAAAACTGAGTTATATAGAATTTATTTTAATTCAGTCTGAAGTTGGGTGAAATTACTTTTGCACTATTTATAGACAAGGAAGTCTCACAAGTTAAGTCAAAAAATTATCTTCTTCTTAAAAACATTTTTCAACTTTACAAGTCTCTATTTTCATGCAAGTAATTGCTACATAAGTAAGGGCACGTATTGTTTGTACACTTCACTAATTACAGATGATTCTCACCTAGTAATTAAAGTTACTTTTAAATGGCAACATTTAGTTTATTCCGTTTGCCTGGCTGCACACATAAAAATAATAAAACTTGTAAAGCCTGTAAACTATCCATGAATTTAAACAAATCCAAATTAGCCAGCATGGCTGAATTTTAATTGATTACTCACTTAATATCTGAATCTTTTCTTCTCCTAAGATCTTTCAAAAGTGCTTAAGGACAATGTCACCATTTCTATTTTATGAGCTTCTAAATACCCAAACCAAAAAGACAGTATGATATTCCTTTCAAAGCTAAATTAATCTCCTGCATGTAAGTAAGACCAATGTCTTAACCCATAGTTTCAACGTTTTATGTTGTAAAGCAAAGATCTTTATAGTTTTAAAAATACAATTTTATGACTTCTAAGTACATGTTGCCCTGTAGGTGTTTTTTCAACAATAGCTCCATTTTCAGTGGCTGTTTGCAATCTACAATGATGGGCTTTGGTGAATATTTTGAGGAATTTGCATAAAACAGAATTGTTGCTTATAAAGTAAATAATAAAAATAATTTTATAGAATTATTCATACAATAATTAATGACTGCACTGGTTTTTATAATATGATACAGATTATCTGTGAGCGTAAGAAAAGTGCTGGGTTACATGCCTACAACTTCCATTTATCTATATCCATTATCTTCCTTTAAAAAGACATTAATTTACAAAATGCATATATTTTTATGATTGCTACTGTTGGATCACTGTGAAACCTGCATTTTGCTGATTTCTATTGGCCTGTGTCGTTCTATCATTTTAAAAATCTATAACCACCCTGGGAACTATAATTTTGCCTGACTTTTTATACTGCTTCTGAACCTTAAGGTTTTCAAACAGTCTGACACATAACTCTAGTGGAGCATACAGCATATGTTTTTATTGTATTTAAGCCTTTGGAATATTTATATTTACTTCATATATTTAAACTTTCACTAAATAAAGAGTCCTAAAGTCATTCATTACAAACATTCTGGCCATTTTCTTCGTTTATCAGATAGCTAATAAAGAGTGTGGAATATCATTTATTTAGGGACCTCACATAAAATAAACTTTCTAAGTTCCTGAAAGTTATGATCAGACTTACACACTAAAAAGAGTTAAAGAATGAACCACTCACTTCTATAAATATAATCATTTATAACAATCTAAGTGAAAACAGAACAAAATATTTTCTGACCTTCTCTGGAGGATAAGCAATGCTAAGGAGTGGGTTAAGAAGGAAGAAAGTTAAAAGTAAACAGCACTTATACATGGTTTAATAGTTGTCTCTTAGGACACTATTTTATGATGATCGTATGGAAAAGAAATGTTCTTCTGACTGCCTGTGCTGGGTAAATATTACCTCAGATAAATGCCATATTTTGACTAAATAAGTCTGTATAAACATAAGACTGTTTTATGTTGGTTTCCTTAGTTATTCTGTATTAATTCAAAATTCAAACCATGATTCCCCCTAAAACACTCTATAAAATAGTATTCATGACTTCATACAGTGAGGATGATATTTTCCTTTATAAATGCCACATAAAATCTGTGGTAAATTTTTAAATAGAAAAATTGTGAGAATCCCAATATAACCACAGATTGCCCTCCATCCCCTGTCCAATAAATTCCAACTTTAGGTTTTTACTATCTGACAGAAATCCTTTACAGTCTTGAGGGAAAAAAAGCAGCCTTTTGTTTCTTGTGCATTTGTCTGTGTGACTTTCTCTTTCCCAGTTGAGAATGAATTGAGGATAAACATCATAATTTATATTGCATAGGGAAAATCTGAGGAGTATATTTCCTCCAGAAATAATATTCAAAAAACTTAAAAGAGAATTTTACCATTGAGGAAGAAAAGAAACAAATGAGAAAATGTTCTTTAATATACATGTAGTTACCAAAAATATACTAGAGCCTCAAACAATTAATCTTCTACTAAAAAAAAAAAAAATCTATTTTAAACTGACTTCAGATGTGATCGTCATGAATGAGAGTTTATTAAGCTTATTAAGGTTAAAGCTTGACTTACATATATGTCCTTCTGTTGGAATATAAGTTTAACTTTTTTCAGTCAATTACTAATATTAGCAGTTGCTACCAGATGTAGGAATTTATTTAAATGAGCTACATAATCTTACATTTAATTTCATATTAAAGTCTAGAAACAACAGATATTCATGCTTCGGACTTTTTAATAAGAGGAAAATCCTGTTGTCATAAATTACATAATTGACAACATATCAGTGGAAAATTTTCTGCCTAGAAAACAATACAGGGAACAGATAGCTAATATTGTGTTGTCTATTCTAAGTAAATACAGGCTAACTGACTTACATACTAAAATACATTCATCTGAGAGGGACCAGTCTCTCTGTTACATATAAAATGAAATTTTGGTTTCTTCTTTATTAACTAAAGTGAATTACTGTATTGGCACCCCATGATATCATTGCTCCTCACGTAGTAGGCTTCTAGACCTTTCCATTCCATGTACTCAGTGCTCTCTCTCCCATTTTCTTATTTTTGCAATTATATTGGAGAAAGATTTTTAGAGGTAGAAATATTTTATGCACATGCAATATTTCCTATTCAAGTTTGAGAGATTGAGTCTGGGGGTTTTGAGTTCCAAAGATGAGAGCTGGAAAAATTAATACAAATAAAATCAGTGTCCTGTCTAGTAGATTATTAGAAGCTCCCTCCTACTGCTGTGTCCTAGATCAAACATATACTCCAAACTGTGATGACAGAAAATACAGGAAAGCAAAATATTGCGTTCAGTAGTGAAAGAGAATATTTGTCACCTGTCAGGTAGTTCCCCATTGACCAAATAAAATAAGAAACCCCATCGTCTCTTCTTTAACAGGAGGATGGTCACAACAAATGATTTTTGAGCTGAGGATAAAATAGAGATACACTGATGAGCATCTTCAAGGCTTCTCAGGGACATTAAATGGCCACCACCAAAGACCAGACAGAAGAAACACACTGATATCCTTCATGTACTTTTGGAATATTTGGGCATCTTAGGGAGGAACTAGCAATTTTGTCCTTTGAGATCACAGTAAAAGCTATATATTCAACTGTTTCAAACCCACTTCAGGAAAGAAAAAAAAAGTATACAAAATTTTTAGCCAATTAAAGCTGTCATTTCGGGGCGCCTGGGTGGCTCAGTGGGTTAAAGCCTCTGCCTTCGGCTCAGGTCGTGATCCAGGGGTCCTGGGATCGAGCCCTGCATCAGGCTCTCAGCTCAGCGGGGAGCCTGCTTCCTCCTCTCTCTCTGCCTGCCTCTATGCCTACTTGTGATCTCTGTCTGTCAAATAAATAAATAAAATCTTTAAAAAAAAATAAAACTGTTCCTTTATATACGTCACAGATTCCAGTGATAAAAGTTAATTATAAAAGCAATATTTGCAGTTAAAAATGAATATGGATTACCTTTGGACTCATGATTTTGGTGTTTTCAGAGCTCACTATCTCTCATACTCACCCTTTAATTTACTGCTGAGTTGCGGAGTTTATCTGGCTTTTCAAATGCAATTTATTCTTTCTTTATTTGCACATTAATTATTAAAAACCAAAAAAAAAACCAGACATGAAGAAATATTCTGAGATACAATGCTTTCTGTGCCCCAATGATTAAAATGTTAATAAAGTGGACAAGAAACATTTTCAAGAATATGAGACAATAAACATGAGGAAAGAAGGTTAAAAAAAAAAAAGAGAGTGATGTGATCTGTCCATGTCAAATACTGAGCACTCATTACCAGAACTAAAGATTATTCACTGCAGGTGTAGCATAGCACATACTTCAAATAAACCCCAATCACCCCCTCACCCTGAGTCAGCCTAAGGACAGATTGGAAACTGTTTTGTGGATACTTCTCTTAGAAAATGGTTCCCCTGAATCAGCTAATAGCAAACATGATCTGGTTAGTATGTAGAAAGTATGTTCTCAAAAATTATCCACAATATTGGCTTGTAAAAAAAATTAAGGGTTTATTGACAACATGGATCCTATGGGGTAAGCCAGCGACCATAAAGATGCTACAGTATGCCTAATACCAAAAATTGTAATCTATTTATCATTTAGTAGCTTCATTAAATAACTTTCTATATAGGTAATCAAATGTTCCATTTCTTTTCCAATGTAGGTAAGTTTGAACTCAGAGAATTAGAATGAACAAATCTGGGGAAGGGAAATCTAAATTATAAGCCATTCTTTACGGATTCTGTGAATCACCCTTGCCAAAGTTCAGGGAGGGGAGAAAATTATTTGCTTCTGCTGAGAAACTGGTATAATTTCAATGTGGATGACAAAAATGATTTGCTTTGAGTACCAATATAGAGAGAGCCAAATTTATCAACCACCTTTATTCATTTTTTCAGATCCTAGGCCTATGTATTTCCCATTCCTGATCTTCTATTATAATTTTTATTTTCTTTGCTCCTATGCTTTTATAAACAAACTGCCTTGCCCTCCAGGGAATAGCCATGTGCAATATTCCTTGTGTCTTCCAAGACTGGGCCCCACCTTCGCCATCACCCAAGCCCACAAGCCCACATACCATGTGAAAGCCTCCTTGCTTCAGCTCTCCTCTTTCCATACTTAAGCTTCCATATATGCAATATTGTTCTTCTCCAACTTAAAGAACAATTAATTCAGAGTGACTCTCATAAAATTGTGAAGGAAGATCTGTCTTTGCCCCTATCCTCCTTAGGGTCTTCCTGGTATCAGGCTACCAGAAGCCCCACCATAAAGACCACCAGCGTCTCCTCAGTCTCTGCCCTCCCTCAGCTCCACTGCCTGTTTCACCCAGTTTCTCCATTCCTCCTCCCAAGCTTGTTTGGAATTGTTCATTTCGGTAATAGCTTTGCAGCAAAGCCTGAAGTGGCTTTATGTAGTTAGTGTTGGTCTCTCAGTATGTCCTTGACATTGAATGAAGCCCAATTTCTCCTCAAATGCAGACGGCTAGTGTTTTCTAATTTACATAGGGTTTGTACCCTTATCTCATTTATTCAAGCAGAATCATACGCACATATATACATACATACAGATACTACATTTACTTTAATATGTGCACATATTTCTCAAAAAGCATTATGCATAGAATTCACATCAATTGTGTTTATTTCTCAGAAAACATGTTGAGGAAACATTCCAGTCTCATTTTTTGTCACATAGGAAATATGGTGGTTTTAAGAAAATGTTTTTTCATATTAAATGTAGGGCATTAATTGGTCTAAATATTCCTGGCAGAGTTTCTGCACCTCTAATTAAATTCCAAACAGGCTTCACTTCTCAGAAAACACACGTATTAATGCCCTAAATCTAAACCAAAGCAGATGAAATGCTGCATCTTAACGAGTCAAGCACCATTGAAGCACCTTCCTAAATTTGGAGTCACTCCACCTGCAGGCCGCACAGGGCTTCCCATTCAGCAGCGGTTGCTGCTGTTTCACATGCTGAAGATTTCCATTTTGCCCTTTGTATCATTTTAACAAGTAATTATTGTGTTCAGATACCTTTCTGCACGATCCTAATTTTCCCTCGTTAGCTTTTGGTTCAATGGTATTCAAAGTTCATTCCTCTTTGTTTTCAGAAAGTATTTTTAAACAACTTGAAGTTAATATCAGGCATAAAGAGTTCTATTTGTTTTATATTTGTTACATTGAAGAATAATTTCTCTACGCTTCTATGTTGGGAAACATACCACTCCTCTCGACCCCTAGATATATTCAAAATGGGCTCAATAAATCTTATCCCTTATTTAAAGTTTTAGGAAATAGTAATTAATCACCGTGATTTAGCAGTTAATAATTACGGAGACAATTATTTCAATAAATCAACACAAAAGATCTCACAAATGAAAGGGTTTTCTGGGTTAACATTGTAAAAACTTTATAGTCCTGAATTGTTTCCTGATTATTCTACTATTAATTATTTAAACAATGTATCACAGCTTAAGTACAGATGTCATTTTACATTTGTCCAACTCATTAACTTAATAACCAAATAAGAAAGCAGTACAATAACAAAACATGTCATTTTCTCCAATACTCACATGAAACTTATTAATAACTCCTCCATATACAGAAAAATTTACTTGCTTGATTATGCATTTTACCATTATTTTGAAAATTAGTCAAAACAAAAAGAGACTTAACATAGCCAAAAAGACATTTCTCCAAAAAGATTTTTTAAATACTATAAAATTTGGTCTGGGTATAGAAGGCGACATTTTATAATAACACAAACTATGGAGCTAGAACCATAGTTTTTATCTACGAAGAAATATTATTTTGGTACAAAACTTTCAGTTCAGACCAAAAAAATTTGTTATATTTAAAACAATCTGTAACTAAGCAGTTAGTTATCAATTGATTCCCAGTCAATTAACTGAATATAAAGACTCTTTGCCTACACAAATAAACCACACCAACAATTTAAGATTAATTGCTAGAGTATGTGAAATTTTCCTTAAGGTTTAGAGCTGACATTCTAAAATTATTATTAAAATGGCCACTGATCACAATGATCAGTCAATTAAGTTAGAAAACTGAATGACAGAAGTTGATCAGCTGCTAAAGCTGACAATAAGAGTGGTTTGGAGTTGAAAAAGTACAAATTGCCTTTTTAACTGAAACCACTGCAAGATAAAGAAAACAAAACAGCTCCAAAGCATATCCCAAACAGAATTACATGACCAAAAGTTCTTTGCGTATATAAAAGAGCATCCAGATTCAGGTGTATATGTAGAACCTTCCATATAGAACCCATGCATAATTGGTTTTTAAGAAAAATTGGCATATTCTCCTGACCAAACTCCAGAGACTACCATTAAATTAACAGCTATATGGAAGGCTTTAAAACGATAGCTAAATTTCTGGTTAGCAGCTTCAAGACTTGGAAAAAATTAAGCTCAGTACTGCAAATAAAAGGAATCGTTTTTTTCTTTCTACCCAAAAGAAGTTTTTGCTATGTTTCCGAATCTGTGCCACTTCCGGCCTAAAATACTAAGAACAGCTCTTTTGTGTTAATTTTTTTTTTTTCAAATTTCACTAGATGATCCTAGAGATCAATAGGGATTTAAATCATCATGAATAATGATAGAGTCCTACTGATATGCTATTAAAGCAAAAATAACTTACATTTGTAACACTAGTTATAAATAATAATAGGACATTAAAGAGTTTTATTAGAAGAAAAATTGCCCGAAAGACTCCCTTCTGTCAGGTTAACCTTCTAGAATTTCTCAGACAAATCAAATTTTTCTACAAACCCAAAGCCAATATCCAAGTCTGTTTATAAAAATCACCAACTCAAAATGCAACTGTTTGTCCTTCTCATTTAAAATTTAAAAATGGTCTCTTGGTCTCTTTGTGTTTTAGCTGAATTTGTGCACAGTACATTGTTGTTTCAGCTCAAAAACCTCCTGTGTGGCAAAGGGCTTGGCAGCCCAGAGAAAGGCAGTGAACACTGTTGAATTCAGTGCAGTGCATTTGTTAACACAAGGAAGCATGAATAATATTTGGAGATCTAGCACACCTTAGTGGAAACAATTATAACTACAACTGTTTTTGAAGACATTTAAATTTTCAATTCCATTGTTTTAGTGAAATTCCATTTTACCTAAATAGAGGGGCTGTGTTTAAATGTTTTTTCTCAAACTGATGTGTTTCTTCCCCAAACTCACCACAGATTAAAAAAAATAACTTTGATAATAAGCCTCTAAAAATAGAAATCATTCCTTTTTTTCAGAATTTCCATAAGTATCAGTACAATGACCTTCAAGCTATCAAATTAGGGGCAATACCATCATGGTTAAATGTAAAGTGTCCGATTTTTCTTGTTAAATGATTGCTGAGGTTTTGACCTGCAAGACCTTGTCAAGTCAGCTCTTGGGATACTTCAAAGACTTGGTTTCAAATATGCTGTACATGTTCTACTATTAATGGCTGGCTCTTCTTTACTTCATACTACTAAAATGTCATCAAGAAAGAGAGTAGAGAAGACATCATAAATATCCATTCTGGACAATTTCAATATTTTAAAAAAGATTTTATGTATTTATTTATTTGACAAAGAGAGATCACAAGTAGGCAGAGAGGCAGGCAGAGAAAGAGGAGGAGGCAGGCTCCCTGCTGAACAGAGAGCCGGATGCCGGCCTCGATTCCAGGACCCCGGGATCATGACCTGAGCTGAAGGCAGAGGCTTAAACCACTGAGCCACCCAGGTGCCTCCTGGACAATTTCAAAAGCTTTCAATTTTATCTTCTGTTCTATCATCCTCCATCTTAGAGTTGAGATAGGTAAAGCATTCAAAAATAAATAGAAAACATTCATTCTAATTATGAATGAAGAAAATTAGCCCTGTTCATGTATAGCTCCATTGACACATGTATTTCTAAAAATCAGGATATAATATTTACCAAGTCTTAGGTAAAATATACTTGCTTATTATCCAGGCATCACAACTATCTGCTACATGACTGAAAACTAGAAAGGAAGCAAATATGCTTATCAACAATTAAATATTTTGGAGTAAGTAACTTCCAAAATGGCAGAGTAAGCAAGTGTTCTCCTCTCCCCCCCAAAAAACAGTGATACAACTAAAGACAATTGTGAAAACAAACAAACAAACAAACAAACCAAACCAAAATAAAACACTATTTTAGGACTCTGGAAATTAGCCAAAGGCACTCAACACATTGAGATGCATTTATTCAGGAAAAACCTCCAGAAAGAACAGTGGGTGTCTACATCACTTTTGTCTGGGCTGCTCCCTTCCTCAGTGACCTCCAGCTTAGTTGTCATGGTAGATATATGAGGGCATGCAAGCTGTGAGAAACCCCTGCTTTGTTGCTGGAGGGGGCTCACTTGGTTTGGAGTAGGGAACTGAGCAATTCCATGCCTGTGGGAATTGTCCAAAATAGTAGCCATCTCTGTAACAAACAAACAGGAAGGCCAGTGGCAAAGCTGTCCTGAGATAGTAGTTCTGGTGAGAGGAAGCAACAAAATGGCAAACTAGCTAATAATAATAACAACAACAACAACAAGATTGAGGAATGAGACAACCATAGTCCCACAGTCTCATACAAGTGAGACTGACAAATTCTGGCAAGTCTCTGGAAATCTGGAAGCCTTGTAGAGGCTGCACTCCTACAGGTGAGACCAGAAAGGACCCAAGCTATCCACTCATTCCTGGATGAATATGAGGCCTTGTGTATGCACGCAAGAGAATTGAGAGGGCCTGGAAGAAAGTAAAAGCTTGGGCAGATGTAAACTGCTTGAATTTTGATATGTTCCTGAACACACAGATCAATGTGAAGAAAGTTGAGGTCTTACTGGGTCAACGTGTTTGAACACAGTTTCTAAACAATCACTGGCTGACCACTAAGCTATGTTGTCACAGAGCCTCCTAGGGGGAGGCCAGGATTAAGAATATGAACAAGAATTTTTTTATTTGTGCATACTGTAGAAGAAAACAGATTCCAGATTGTCTGGGTAGCTCAGTCTGCTTTCAGCTGCCTTCAGCTGGCTCATGATCTCAGGGTCCTAGGCTCAAGCCTGGAGTTAGGCTCCCTGCTCAGTGGGGAGTCTGCTCCTTCCTCTCTCTCTGCCACTCCTTCCCCACCCCCACTCCCACTCTCTCTCTTAAACAAATAAATAAAGTCTTTAAGAAAAAAAGGAAAAAGAAATCAGATTCCATACATTTAGTCTAGGCAAGTTGCTAAACAGACATACACACACACACACACACACACACACACACACACACACACATTGCTACCACCACCACACAATATCAACAACAGTCCACAGGGGAAAATGTCTGAATTCAGAGTTGCTACAATATATTATCTAAAATGATTATCAGTAACAACAAAAACATCAAGATATGATGTTTACATATTTAAAGAACTACAGGAAAACACGATAACAATTAATTATCTAAAATAGAGTCTTGGGGCACCCGGGTGACTCAGGGAGTTAAGTGTCCGAATCTGGATTTCAGATTCTCTCTCTCCCTCTCCCTCTGTCCCTCCTCACTCCCACACATGCATGTGAGTGTGCGCATTCTCTCTCACAAAAAAAAAAAGCAAAGTAGAGTCTCAATTTAAAAACTGCAATTATGAAAACAAACCACAGGAATTGTGGTGTTGGAAAGCACAATAACTAAAGTGAAAAATTCGCTAAAGTGATTCAACAGTAGATTTGAGATGACAGCAAAAATAACTAGAAAACTTGAAAATAGATCAATAGAAATGATCTAATCCAAAGAACTGAGGGTAAAAAAGATAAGGAGAATGAACAGAGCTTCAGAGACCTGTGGGACATCATCAAGACTATAAACATAAGCATGATTAGATTCCCAGAAGGAGAGGAGAGAAAGGGTCAGAAAAATATCTGAAGAAATAATAGCCAAAAAATTCATAATTTTAATGAAAATATTAGTATACCGATAAAAGTTCAGTGCACTTCAAGTAAAATAAATCAAGTAAAAAAAACAAAGTGATCCATAGTTAGGCACATCATAGTCAAAATGTTGAATGCCAAAAGACAAAAAGGAAGTTTTGAAATCAGCAAGAAAAATTCAACTAAATATGTATAGATTTACAGCTAACATCTCATAAGAAACAGAAAAAGCCAAAAGACAGTGGGGTGCTATATTTAAAGTACTGAAAAACAAAAAACAAAAAACTAACAAAGGTGGAGCCTTTACCCAGAAAAGCAATCCTTCAAAAATAAACTTGAAATAAAGGTATTCCCAGACTTTAAAAAAAGAAAGAAAAATTAAGCAAGTATGCTCCTAGCAGACCTGACACATAACAAATAAGAAAGTCCTTCAAGCTGAAATACAATATGATTCAGTAACACCTGAATCCACACAAAAAATTAAAGAGTACCAAAAAAGATAAATGTGTGGAAATTATAAGAGAATGAATAAATATATTTTCTTCATTTCTTCTCTCAAATGATCTAAAATAGTAAGGCTGCATAAAACAGTCTTTATAAAACTGCCATTCCTAGAATTCTGGGAAGATTGCAGAGTAGGAAGCACCAGTAATCTATCTTGCCACCTACACACCACTAGCAGTCTAAGGGCAGCATCTCTCTCGTGTAACTGTTTTGGAGCTCTAGAGAGTATTGGAGACTTGTAACTCCCAGGGAAGGGGGTAAATCATAGTTAATTTCAGTCAATTTCAGCTCTTAGCACAATAGCAGCTACCTGTCTTCCACCACTCAGCCACATGGCAGTGTGAAGCAGCTTGAGAGAACCAGGATGGCAATAAGGATTTTGTCCTACAAGTATCAGGCATTGGTGCTTCGATCATTGATTGCTGCTTCTAGTCATAAGAGTGCAGATCAGAGGTGGGGAGCCATTGTTGCACCCCCTCCCTACTGTTGCAAGTCCCTCATCCTCCTGCTGAAGCAATTTCCAGAAGAAAATGACAGAAGTGGGTCCCTCTTTTCAATAATCACTTTAAATATAAATGGATTAAACTCTCCAGTCAAAAGAAATTAATAGGAAGAGCAAATTAAAAACATGTGATCCAACTACACGCTGTCCAGAAGATACTCACTTTAGATAAAACGATAAAAATAGATTAGAATCAAAAGGATGGGAAGAGACAGTCCATGCAAACAGTAACCAAAAGAGAGCAAGGGTGGCATACAAATATCAGACAAAATGGACTTTAAATCAAAAACATCTACAAATGATTCACAGACCTGTACTCCTGAAGGAAATAATACATTACATGTTAATTAAAAAAAAGCTTACAAAAAGCAAAGGGAACCCATTACTTACTAATAAAAGATTCAATACAGTAAGATACAACAATTATATACATTTACACATATAATAACAGACCATCAAAATTTATGAAGCAAATATTGGCCAAAATTAAAAAACTGACAGTTTACAATGACTGCTGGAGACTTTAATACCCCACTCCTGATAATGGTTAAAATAACCAGACAAAAGATAAGTAAGGAATGGAGGACTTGAAGAACACAGTAAACCAACAAGATCTGAGAGACATAAGCAGAACACTGTACCCAACAACAACATACCCATTCTTCTCAAGTACACATGGAGCATTCTTAAGGATAAGACATATGTTGAATGTCAAATCAAGTCTCAAAAGATTTGAAAAGGGGAGCCAGCATGGCTCAGTCAGCTGAATATCTGCCTTCAGCTCAGATCATGATCTCAGGGTCCTGGGATCTGTCCTTGCTGGGCTCCCTGCTCAGCGGGGAGCCTGCTTCTCCCTCTTCCCCTGCCTCCCTACCTCATGCTCTCTCTCTCTCTCTATCTCTATCTCTCTGTCTCAAATAAATAGATAAAATTTTTTTTTAATTTTTTAAAAAGATAGTTGTCACACAGATTATCTTCTCTGACCCCAAGAGGTGAAGTCAGAATGCAGAATAAACCTTACATTTATGGTCAATTGATTTCTTACAAAGATACCATGGCAATTCCATGGGTTAAAGACCATCTTTTCAAGAAATGATGTGGGAAAATTGAATATTCATATGCAAAAAGATTAATTTAGATTCTTACCTCACACAATATTTTAAAAATGGAATACAGGCTCAAATGTAAGAGTGAAAGCTATAAAACTTCTAGAAAAAAGCATATGAGAATACCTTTATGATCTCAGATCAGACAAGTTTTTATATACAATTCCAAAAGCACAATCTACATAAGAAAAAGTAATAAAGTGGACTACATCCAATGTAAAAAATTTGCACTTCAAAGACACTATTTTAAAAAACAGTGAAAGGGGGTGCCTGGGTGGCTCAGTGGGTTAAAGCCTCTTCCTTTGGCTCAGGTCATGATCCCAGGATCTTGGGATCGAGCCCCACATCGGGCTCTCTGCTCAGCAGTGACCCTGCTTCCTCCTCTCTCTCTGCCTGCTTCTCTGCCTACTTGTGATCTCTGTCTGTCAAATAAATAAATAAAATATTAAAAAATAAATAAATAAATAAATAAAAATAAAAAACAGTGAAAGAACAAGTCACAGACAGGGAGATAATATTTGCAAATCATATATCTGAGACAGGAATATATCCAAAACATATGAAGAACGTAACTCAGCAAGATAACAAAAAAAAAATTTTTTTTTGATGGGCAAAGGATTTGTACACTAAACCGAAGAAGATATATGAACAACAAATAGATGAAAAGATGTTCAACATTATCCACCATTAGGACGGTACAAATTAAAACCAAACCAAGATATTACTTCACACCCACTAGACTGTCTATAATAAAAGATAATAACAAATACTGGTAAGGATATAGAGATATTGGAAACCTCATTTTTTGCTGGTGGGAATACAAAATGGTACAGCCACTTTAAAATGATTTTGGCAATTTCTTTAAAAATTTCATATAAATATATTATACAATCCAGCAATTTCACTTTTACAAAATTACCCAAAAAAGAGGAAATACATCCAAAGACTTACATGTGAAAGTTCATTGCAGCATTATTTGTAGTAGCCAAAAGCTAGAAACAATCTAATGACCATTTACTGGTGACTAAATGAAATGGAATATTATTCAGCAATCAAAAGAATAAACTATTAAAATACGCTATAACAAGAAAAAACCTCAAAAGTGTTATGCTAAATGAGAGAAGCCAGAGACAAAGGACCAAAGGATACTGTGTGGTTCCATTTATTTAAAATGCCTGGAGAAGGGGGCACCCGAGTGGTTTAGTTGGTTAAGCGCTGGTCTCTTGGTTTCAGCTCAGGTCATGATCTCAGGGTTGAGAGATGGAGTCCTGCTTCAGGCTCCACACTGTGCATGGTGCCTGCCTAAGATTCTCTCTTTCCCTGTCCCTCTGCTCCTCCTCTCTCCTGTTTGCAAATGTGCATGTGTGCTCTCTCTCTAAGAAAAATAAAATTTTAAAAAATGCCCAGAAAAAACAAACTGATAGAATAGAAGCAGAACAATGGTTGCCTGGGGTTGACAGTGAAAGTGGAGCTTGGCTCCAAAAGAACACAAGGACTTTTTTGAGCTTGTGGAAATGATGTAAACCTGGATTGTGAATATTGTGGGAGATCTCTATAAATTTACTAAAAGTCATTAAAGTTTACATTTACAATTGGTGAATTTTAGATTAAGTAAGCTTCAATAAAGTAAAAAAATACAGCACTGGAAAATCCATGTGCTAGATATCATAAATTTTATTCAAAGGAGAGCCTCCATGGACTCTCGTATAAAAGTTGACTCATTTTTTTTCTCTATAATTCTAACAAACTTTAATTCTCAGCCATTTCTTAAGAAAAAAACTGACAAGATGGGATCAGGAGGGAGACAAACCATAAGAGACTCTTAATCTGGGATGCCTGGGTGGCTCAGTGGGTTAAAGCCTCTGCCTTCGGCTGGAGTCATGATCTCAGGGTCCTGAGATCAAGCCCCACATGGGACTCTCTGCTCCGCAGGGAACCTGCTTCCTCCTTTCTCTCTGCCTGCCTCTCTGCCTGCTTGTGATCTCTGTCTGTCAAATAAATAAATAAAAATCTTTACAAAAAAAAAAAAAAAGAGAAACTCTTACTCTCACAAAACAAACTGGGAGTTGCTGGGGGGAGGAGGGTAGGGAGTGGGTGGCTGCATTATGGACATTGGGGATAGTATGTGCTATGGTGAGTGCTGTTAAGTGTGTAAGCCTGATGACTCACAGACCTGTTCCTCTGGGGCAAGTAATACTTTATATGTTAATAAAAATAATTTTAAAAATTAAATTAAATTTAAAAAAAAGAAAAAGAGAAAACTGAATGATGACTTCTATGATATATGGGAACCCAGAAAACAAAAATGACAATTGATAAACAGAAGAGAAAATAAGGAAACCTGCCCATGATCTTTAAAAGTGCAATCCTGGGGCACCTGGGTGGCTCAGTCAGTTGAGCCTCTGCCTTCCGCTCAAGTCATGATCTTGGGGTCCTGGTATCCAGAGGTCTATATGGGATCAAGGTCCATATCAGGCTCCCTGCTCAACGAGAAGCCTGCTTCTCCCTCTGTCTCTGCCCCTCCCCACTGCTCATATTCTCTCTCTGTCAAATAAACAAATAAAATCTTTTTATAAATAAATATTATAAATAAAAGTGTGATCCTCTGTGGCCATTTAGTTCAGGTATAAACAATACAATCTTCTTCAATTTATTTGCCCTTGGTGGCACCCCTGAATTTCAGAACAGTACAATAACTGGATTTTCATCTGCATAAATCCCTCCAAATCTAACAATTTAAAAATTCAAATAATATGCATTTATACGCCAACCTTCTCGCTTCTTTTTTTTTTTTTTTTAAGATTTTATTCATTTATTTGACAGAGAGAGTGAGAGAGCACACGTAGGGGGAGCAACACCGGGAGAGAAAGAAGAAGCCTCCCTGCTGAGCAAGGAGCCCTAGGCTGGGATCAATCCCAGAACACTGGGATCATGACCTGAGCTGAAGGCAAATGCATAACCGAATGAGCCCCCCGGTGACCCAAACTTCTCACTTCTAAATTATTTCTTTTAAAGTGGACAGACAGGAAAAGAGAAAAACAGAGGCAAAAGCTTTGTCTTGTGTCTGGATCCAAAATTAAGTATATCACCACCACTGCCTTCAGTATTTCATACTAAAACTTTTTGCTTTGTTCTCTCTCAAGATGGATACATTCTCAAACAATTCCATTAATGGTGTCCAGAGGTGAGAGCACCTAGATGGCTCAGTTGGTTGAGTGTCAGACTCTTGATTTCAGCTCAGGTCCTGGTTGTAGGATGGAGCCCCATGTCTGGCTCTTTGCTCAATGTAGAGTCTGCTTTGCTCAATGCTCGGAGTCTCTCTCCTGCTCTCTCTCTCTCTCTCTCTCAAATAAATAAATAGATAAAATCTTTTTTTAAAAATGGTGTCCAGAGGCTTCTACAACTGTAAGTCACTCTAATACAACTTTAAAAGAATGAGAGGGCTGTCATTCTGTTGTAAGTGGAAGAAAGAAGACAGGCCATGAAAAGGAAGTAAGAAAGTGACTGGAAGACCACAGCGAGGCTCTTGGGCAGATTAATTACATAAAAGTGCTTATGGAAGTTGTAGATATAATAATTAATTTCCTTACAATGATCCATGATGAGATCCTGTAGAAAACCTTCACAGACTCCAGGAATGTGCGTACTTCAATTTAAAGATTACAGTCTTTGAAAACTCTAGCTATAAAGACTGGTGGGTTGTTGTTGTTTTTTTTTTTTTAATTCTTTTAAATTTATTTATTTGATAAAATAAATACAGAGATCACAAGCAGGTAGAGAGAGAGGAGGAAACAGGCTCCCTGCTGAGTAGAGAGCCTGATGCGGGGCTCGATCCCAGGATCCTGAGATTATGACCTCAGCCGAAGGCAGAGGCTTTAACCCACTGAGCCACCCAGGCGCCCCTAAAGACTGGTGTTTTATTTTACTAGATATATCTTTAGTTCAAATTGATATTTTTCCATTTCTTACCCTAGAGACAAATTGCTAAATGGTAGAAAGTATTAAATTCATATTTAAAATTGCTTAACTGATGCAAAAAAAAATTTATTGGGGAACAGCTATGTAATACATTATAAAACCAGTAACTAACTACTCAGCTTTCATTTAAATCTATGGCAGTTTCTCCTTGTTATGGGGCACTGGCTTGTACACGGCAGGATGTGTGGTAGCAACCCAGACGTCTACCCACTTGCTGCCATTGGTAACCCACTCACAGTCTACCCTACCCCAAGACAACCAAAAATAGGTCCAAACATTACCACAAGTCCCCGTTAGGCAAAAGAACCTCCAGATGAGAACAACTGGACTAGACTATCTTGCAGTTTTGTTTTGTTGTTTTGTTTTGTTTTGTTTTTGAGAGAGAGAGAGAGGAGAGGGAGAACCTTAAGCCTGCAGAGCTCAATCTCCTTCTAACTCTATCTTCTCTGAAACCTATGTAATTACTTGAACATTCTGTACCTCTGTGAAAGTTCTCTTCATTTCTGTGATTTGAACGAAAGTCCCAACTTTCTTAAGACCATACTTTTATAAGCCTCTTAAACCAAGGTTGCTCGTTCAGTATTGGAAGGTGAGGCCAACAAGCTTCTCTCTCTTACCTCCTCTCCTGTTTTTACACCGTTCCTTTTCTACCTCTTTTGTTTATAACAGAACAAAAACACTACTGCCTTGATGTTCATGCCATTTGGCCATTACGTTGGTTACAGCTCACAATTTGGCTATAAAATCAATTTCCCATCCTCTTTATTGTCACCTTTGGCCTCATATTCTCTTACGGCACATGAATCCTAGGCTTTCTTTCCAGGCTGAGTTTCTGTGGGTTTTTTTTTTTTAATTTATTTATTTGTTAGAGAGAGAGGGAGAGAGAGAGAGTAAGCACAGGCAGACAGAGTGGCAGGCAGAGGCAGAGGGAGAAGCAGGATCCCCGCCAAGCAAGGAGCCCGATGTGGGACTCGATCCCAGGACGCTGGGATCATGACCTGAGCCAAAGGCAGCCGCCTAACCAACTGAGCCACCCAGGCGTCCCTCCAGGCTGAGTTTTATCATCCATCCAATCCATTCTTCCCAATAAAGCCAAAATGACCCATGCAAAAATGGAGGTCTCTCCAATCCTCTGCCCAAAAATGCATCATCAACTCCTCATTGACCTTAAGATAATATTAAAATCTCTTCACGTGGTGTACAAATCCCTTTAGAATCTGGCCATTCTAATTTCTTCTACCATGATCTCATAAACACACACGCACATGCAGAGGCACTGCTCAGCTCCACATATGCGCAAGTTCTTTCAGTTCCCTAAATGCACCTCATTCTTTTTTTTTAATTTTTAAATTTTTTATAAACATATAATGTATTTTTATCCCCGGGGTACATGTCTGTGAATCGCCAGGTTTACACACTTCACAGCACTAACCATAGCACATACCCTCCCCAATGTCCATTACCCCACACCCCTTTCCTGACACCCCTCTCCCCAGCAACCCTCAGTTTGTTTTGTGAGATTAAGAGTCACTTATGGTTTGTCTCCCTCCAGATCCCATCTTGTTTCTTTTCTTCTTTTCCTACCCCCCCAACCCCCCATATTGCATCTCCACTTCCTTATATCAGGGAGATCATATGATAGTTGTCTTTCTCTGATTGACTTATTTCACTAAGCATGATACCCTCTAGTTCCATCCACGTCATTGCAAATGGCAAGATTTCATTTCTTTTGATGGCTGCGTAGTATTCCATTGTATATATACTACATCTTCTTTATCCATTCATCTATTGATGGACATCTAGGTTCTTTCCAAAGTTTGGCTTTCCCCATATGAAAATATATATATTTTCATATATATATATATATGAAAAGAATGAGATCTCATTCATATATATATATCACTCAGCCATAGAAAAGAATGCGATCTTGTCATATATATATACACATGTATGTGTGTATATATATATATATATGTATATGTGTATATATATATATAAATTCTTCTTTATCCATTCAGCAGTTGATGGACACATGGGTTGCTTCCATACCTTGACTATTGTAAATAATGCTGCAATAAACATACAGGTGCATATATCTTTTCAAATTAATGTTTTCCATTTTCTTTGGATAAATACCCTGTAGTGGAATTATTAGATCATATGGTAATTCTTTTTTAGTTTTTCGAGGAACCTCCATATTGTTTTCCACAGTGGCTGAACAAGTTTGCATTCCTACCAACAGTATTTGATTATTATTAACATGTGTATTATTCTCCACATCCTTGCTAGCACTTGTTATTTCTTGTGTTTTTTATTTTGGCCATTCGGACATGTGTAAAGTGATATCTCTTGGAGTTTGGATTTGCACTTCCCTGATGATGAGTGATGTTGAGCATCTTTTCATGTGTCTGTTGGCCATCTGAATGTCTTCTTTGGGAAAATGTCTATTCAGGTCCTCTGCCCATCTGTCAATCAGATTATTTGCTTTTTGGTGCTGAATTGTACAAGTTCTTTTTATATATTGGATATTAACCTCTTATCAAATAGATCATTTGCAAATATCTTCTCCCATTCATTATGTTGTCTTTCTGTTTTGTTGATGGTTTTCTTTGCTGTGCAAAAGCTTTTTATTTTGGTATTGTCCCAATAGTTTAATTTTGCTTTTATTTCCCTTGCTTGAGGAAACATATATAGAAAAATGTTTCCATGGTCATATCAAAGAATTTATTGCCTAAGTTTTCTTGTAGCAGTTTTATGGTTTCAGGTCTCACATTTAGGTCTTTAATTCATTTTGAATTTATATTC